>JARYGA010027308.1:0-40470 GCA_030545235.1 Helianthus tuberosus
CACATACCACCTGTGTCAGCAGCCTTTCCTTTCATGCCACCGTTTGCATCTGCTACACATACTGCACCTTTTGCTTCTGCACCATCGGGCAAGCCACTGATCTGGTTTCCGCCCAACACGATGCCTGTTTCTGATCCATATCATCCCTTCCATTACGCTGGATACACGAGGGATGATCTGCTTTTGTCCTTACAGCTCCAGCCGGAGATGTTGTGTCGCAGAGTTATGGATCTCGAGAGGGTTCCGCGTCCTCCGCCATGTACTTGTCAGTCACCATTCGCGACTCCACCCGCTCCCCTCCTGCCATACCCAGATTTTGATGTCCGTTTTCTTACTATGGAGCAGCAAGTTAGCAATCTGTTGCGTATCGTTCATGTCCTAAAGGAGGAGCTAGCGCATCTGCGCAGTTTGCTATTCGTTCCTCCACCTCCTCCTCCTCCACCATCAGCATAGTAGTTTTTGGTTTTATGCAGGTAGCATACTTTTTGTGAGAGTGTCACGATTTAGCCCAGATTGCACAACTCTTTGAAGACCACATTTCTTTTTACTTTTGATTGTTGTAGTTTGATGGATAGTTTGGACAAGGGTGATTGACCCTGTAGTCCTTTTTGTGATATGATACATTTGATGAACTTGTAAAACTGTAATTGTGGTCATTGATATATGAAAGCTCAATCACAACATTCTCATTATATACGTTGCTCGATTACTTGTTTGTGTTATGACATGGGATGTTATGTGTTTACTTGTGTTGATGAATGTTATTACATACGCGTACTACATACTTATATGCATAAGACCTGACCTGTACTATCTTCTTTAGAAGATGCCTCCTCGAAGAGATAACACACTGCCTACAACTGAGGCCGAGTTACAAGAACGAATTTCACGGGCGATAGCCCAACACGAGGCCCTACGCTCCGAGCATGGCGGATGTACCTCGGGAAGCAACCCACCTCTTGGTAATGTTTGAGTCATTAAAGAAACATTACGTTACATTTGGATATTCCATGTGCGATCGCTAATGCTTTATGTGAATGATGTTACTTGTACAGGCTGTACCTATAAACAGTTTCTAGACTTTAAACCATTGAATTTCCACGGCACCGGGGGTGCTGTAGCTTTTGTCAGATGGACAGAGAAGACTGATTCTGTGATAAGAATGAGCAAGTGTGCTCCGCAACACCAAGTCACCTATATCTCCGGATTGTTCTTAGATGGAGCGTTATCTTGGTTGAAATGAAGGAGCTCATGCGAAAGAAATACTGCTCCAGGGCTGAAATCCAAAAGTTGGAAACTGAATTTTGGAATCTCAAGATGGATGGCCTGAAGATCGCAGAGTATGTGCAGAGATTTCACGACTTATCTCGCGTGGTACCATACATGGTTGATCCGGAATTCAAATGCATCGGGCGGTTTATTTGGGGGTTGGCACCTCAGATTATGAGTATGGTGACAACGTCGAAGCCTGCAATAATAACTTAGGCAATTGATCTGAGTGTATCACTGATTGAAGAAGCTATCAGGTTAAACAAGTTTTCGATTTCTGAACAGAAAAAGAAGGAGACTCACGTTGAGTCATCCGGTGAGAACAAAAGGAAGTTCTCAAATTTCAAGAAAGGTACCAGCAGTGCTAGCAAGAAGGAAGAGGCAAACGCACCAGCCAAGGCCAAAATTGGTGCTGAAAACAAAGGAAAAGGGTACATGGGCACCTTGCCCAAATGCGATGCGTGTCAGTTGCACCACAATGGACGGTGCCGAGCTGGTAGATGTGAGTCTTGTGGAAGAGTTGGTTATTCAAAGGAAACATGCTGGGTTGGTGCTCGTCGTGGTAGTGGTAATGGGTATGGAAACCGCCCACAGGGAGGAAATGGCACTAACGGAAATCGTGGTAATTTTGGGAATCAAACTGGAAATGGAAACCGTGGAGTGAATAATAATCAAGGTGGTAATGGGAACAGTAACGGTCGAGGACCAGGTTGTTTTAATTGTGGAGACGTGGGGCATTTCAAGAGAGAGTGCCCAAAGCTCAATCAAGCTCATGGAAGGGTTTTCAACATCGGTGCGAGAAAAACTAGCAAAGATCCAAATGTGGTCACTGGTACATTCCCTATCAACCAACGCTTTGCATCTGTACTATTTGATACCGGTGCCGATTATAGTTTTGTATCGCTAGGATTTAAGAATATACTTGGGTTGGTAGCCAGTAAGCTAGACATTCCGTATTCAATAGAACTAGCTAATGGAAAGCTAGTAGAAGCAAATGAAGTAGTTAGGGGTTGCGTAATAGAGCTTGGGGAGCACTAGTTTACGCTTAATCTGCTGCCAGTTGAGTTGGGAAGCTTCGACGTGGTAGTGGGGATGGATTGGTTGTCAAGCAACCGAGCAGAGATTGTATGTCACGAGAAGGTCATTCGCATTCCGATGGCGAATGGAGAAACAATTGTGGTACATGGAGAGAAGCACGATACGCCCCTAAGGATCATCAGTTGTTTGAAGGCTCGAAAGTGTTTGCAGAAAGGATGTGTTGCCTTCTTGGCACACATTGTGGATAAAGAAGCCGCTGAACCGAAGATAGAAGATATCCCAGTCGTCAAGGAATATCCTGAAGTCTTTCCCGAAGACTTGCCAGGATTGCCGCCGCAAAGACAAGTCGAGTTCCACATTGACTTAGTTCCAGGCGCCGTGCCTGTAGCTAAAGCACCTTATCGACTTGAGCCTTCAGAAATGCAAGAGCTGTCAATGCAACTTCAGGAGCTATTGGATAAGTGATTTATCAGACCAAGCTTCTCGCATTGGGGAGCTCCAGTTTTGTTCGTTAAGAAGAAAGACGGTAGTTTTCGCATGTGCATCGACTACCAAGAGCTAAACAAGTTGACTATCAAGAATCGGTATCCTTTTGCCAAGGATTGATGACCTGTTCGAGCAACTACAAGGTTCGAGTTTTTACTCCAAGATCGATCTTCGATCAGGTTATCACCAGTTGAGGATTCAAGAGGAGAGTATTCCAAAGACGGCCTTTAGGACTCGATATGGGCACTACGAGTTCCTGGTTATGTCGTTTGGGTTGACAAACGCGCCAGCAGTATTCATGGATTTGATGAATAGAGTTTGTAAGCCGTACCTCGATAAGTTTGTGATCGTGTTCATTGATGATATTTTAATCTACTCGAAGACGAAGGAAGAACATGAGCAACATCTAAGAGCTATCTTAGAGCTGCTCAAGAAAGAGAAGTTGTATGCGAAGTTCTCAAAGTGCGAGTTCTGGTTGCGCGAGGTTCAGTTCCTTGGTCACGTGGTTAACGGAGATGGAATCCATGTGGATCCCACAAAGATCGAGGTGGTCAAGAATTGGGAGACTCCGAAGACGCCAACCGAGATCCGTCAATTCCTAGGCTTGGCTGGGTATTATCGCAGATTTATTGAGGATTTCTCGAAAATCGCTCAACCTTTGACCTCCCTTACTCAGAAAGACAAAAAGTATGAATGGGGAGACAAGTAAGAAGAAGCATTTTAGTTTTTGAAAAACAAGCTTTGCGAAGCACCGATCTTATCCCTACCCGAAGGCACTGACGACTTCGTGGTATATTGCGACGCCTCGCGTCAAGGTTTAGGCTGCGTGCTGATGCAGTGACAGAAGGTTATAGCCTATGCTTCGCGCCAGTTAAAGGTTCACGAGAAAAATTACACCACACAGGATTTGGAACTAGGCGCTGTGGTGTTTGCTTTAAAGATCTGGCGACATTACTTGTATGGCACGCGATGCACAATCTTTACTGATCACAAGAGCTTACAACATATATTCGATTAGAAAGAGCTGAACTTGAGATAGAGACGATGGGTAGAGTTGTTAAACGATTATGATTGCGAAATTAAGTATCACCCAGGGAAGGCGAATGTGGTCGCAGATGCCTTGAGTCGGAAAGAAAGAATCAAGCCTATAAGGTTTCGAGCTTTGGAAATGATTATTCAAACGGACCTCTCATTGCGCATTCGTGCCACACAGAGAGAAGCTCTTAAGGAAGAGAATCTTGAGAATGAATATCTCCGTGGGATGGAGAAGCAGCTAGTACCCAATGATGAAGGAACGTTGTGCTTCATGAAACGAATTTGGGTTCCTCTCTTCGGTGGTCTACGAGACGTTATTTTTTATGAAGCCCACAAGTCACGGTACTCGATCCATCCAGGATCGGATAAAATGTACCACGATTTAAAGGATTTTTATTGGTGGCCGAGATTGAAAGGCGATGTTGCAACATATGTTGGCAAATGCTTAACTTGTGCCAAAGTAAAGGCCGAATATCAGAAGCCTTCAGGCCTTCTGCAGCAACCTGAAATACCCAAGTGGAAATGGGAACAGATTTCAATGGACTTTATAACGAAGTTACCAAGGACACCAAGAGGTCACGATATGATTTGGGTAATCATGGACCGTCTAACCAAATCTGCACACTTTTTGCCAATCAAGGAGAAAGATAATACTAGCAAGCTTGCCGAGCTGTATCTCCGAGAGATAGTTGCACGACATGGAGTGCCTCCCTCGATTATCTCTGATAGAGACGGAAGGTTTGTATCGAGGATTTGGCAATCCTTCCAAGAAGCCTTTGGTTCTCACCTGAATCTGAGTACTGCATTCCATCCGCAGACAGATGGCCAGAGCGAGCGAACGATTCAAACGTTGGAAGATATGTTACGAGCTTGCGTGATAGATTTGGGTGATAGTTGGGACACTCACTTACCCTTGGTAGAATTCTCGTACAACAACAGCTACCATGCGAGTATCCAAGCTGCACCATTTGAGACACTCTATGGACGCAAGTGTCGGTCACCGTTATGCTGGGCAGATGCGGGTGATAGACAGCTTGTTGGTCCGGATTTGGTTCAAGAGACGACTGATAAGATTACACAGATCCGAGAGCGCATAAAGGCGGCTCTTGATTGATAAAAGAGTTATGCGGACCAAAGGAGGAAACCTCTGGATTTTGAGGTAGGAGATATGGTTTATTAAAGGTTTCACCCTGGAAGGGTGTAGCATGCTTTGGGAAGCGTGGGAAGTTGAACCCGCGATACATTGGACCATTCAAAATCCTGGAGAGGATTGGTCTTGTAGCTTACAAGTTGGATCTACCCGCAGAATTGAATGGCGTTCATGATACATTTCATGTATCTAATCTGAAAAAGAGTCCAACTCAAGAAACAGTTGTCATTCCTACCGACGAAGTTCACATTGACGACACACTCCACTTTACTGAAGAACCTGTTGAGGTTACTGATTGGAAGGTTAACAAGACGCGACGGAGTAGTGTTAAACTCGTCAAGGTTCGTTGGAATCCGCGACACGGCCCAGAGTTCACTTGGGAGCGTGAAGATCGCATGAAAGCAAAATACCCACATTTGTTCCCCAAGACCCCTGCATCTAGTAGCAGAACTAAAATTTCGGGATGAAATTTTCTTAACAGGGGGAGAATGTGACAACCCTCATAAATCCAGGTATCCGTACGATTAATTAACCATGATTAAGTGCCTAATGACTGTGTTGAATTACAATTAACTGCTTTCTGATTACTGCATCATACTTACATGTGCATCACATATTACATAATGTCATATCACTTTTACATGCAAACCATATTGACATAATGATGCACAAAGCACAATTTGCACTGTTAGCAGATAACTCAGAAAAATGCTGACGGAGTTCAGTACATAGACAGACAGTGTTTTAAGACCCAGTATGGGCCAGAGACAAGGTACTACACTAGTACGGTGTGTAGGGAAGTAAGGACCATAAAACTGCGTCACTAGGTGATAGTTTAAGTGCCGGAAAGTGCCTAAGAACCACTTAAAGTGCAGAATTCTGCATATTTCAGCAAATTTCAGCAATTTAACAACCTAGTAACATACAAAAATATGGCAAAAAGGTCCTGAATGCTTTCCTAAGTGTCGGGAATTAAAAGGGTCACAAAAGGGTACTTAAAGATCACTAAATGAATAAGTTTGACACTTTAACGAACCGGTATCTAACCGAACAACCGGACACTACCCGAAACACCAAAATTATACTAGAAGCATTGTTTTATTATTTCTGAACTAGTTATGATCCCCGAACACCCTAACACACTACATAATGCAAGATACACATAAACACTACCTAATACACTTTAAATTCTAACTAAACATCTAACTTATGATTTAAACTCAACTAATTAACCCCCCCCCCCCCCCTTGGGACGGTTCAAGGTGGCCCCACCACCTTGATCTTCTCAATCTTAGCAAGATCCTTTATAACCCTAAATGATTTGGTGGAAGATCATGCATGTACTATTTGAAACATAGAAACCATTGGATAAAAGCTCTACATGTGTATAAGTATAACATAATAGATCATTCCATCACCACACTTAACACTTCATCTCTCTCCCTCTCCTCCTCAAGCTCTCGACCGAACACCCCTCTCCACACCATCATCACTTTCAATTTACAATCCAAAAATATACCAAAAATCACAAGGAATAAATATATAAGTTACACACTTAATATTGTGGAACCGAACGATAGAACGTAACTTACAAAATATTACGGAAAATACCGTTACAAATATATTTTTGGTAAATATTATTTTTGATACAAAAGGAATGAAAGAATGATTTTTATTATTATTACAAGTTATATCATACTTTGACAAAAAGGGAAAATATTATTTTTGGGAAGTTAAAAATATATTTTCTTGGAATACTTAGAAGATATATGATTTTTGGGAAAATATATATATTTTCTGGACAATACATTATTTTTGGGACAAAATAAGTTATTATAGATATTTTCTAAAGTGGGACTTGAAAATATATTAATTTGGAACTACAACTACATGTATGAGATACCCCCATCCTTGGGAAGGAAATACGAAAATAAATACTTGAGAAGTATTATTACAAAATATTGCTTAAACAATTATTCCAAAATTAAATATAATTAAAGTTAGGATATTTATTATTTTAACAAGTAATTATAACTTGGAATAATATTGGGAACATAAGAAACGTAACTTAACACCTTAACTCTAAATGAAGGCACGGCCCGTTCGCCTAATAGACGTTAGTACATTGTAGGTAGTCGGGTTTGCTGAAGAAATTTGGGTTACGATTCTAAAGACGAAATACCGTGAGTTCACGTCCCCATTTTCTTTAAACTGTTTTGTTTATTTACTTCGGGGGTGAAATACATGTTACTAAAGGATTACATACAAATACAATTGGTATGGTTAGCCTAGGAAAGAACCATAGATCATGTGAATGGGTAGGCGGATACTTGGGACCATTAATCCTCGTATCAGGACCGAGGGGCATGAGTGGTAGATCTATTTAGGTGTAGCGAGCCCACACCCATGAGGACCAGGGTGGCCCATAGGGTGACTATGTCTTCCAGCCGGAAGCCCGGTACAACTTTGCTAGGTTTGAGTCTTCTTACACCATCACACATATCAGTGGCCTTGCAAACCATTGGTGATCTTTTCCTTGTTTGCTATCATACCGGGACATTCATACTTACACTGTTTACAAAGGTTATACATACATATACAAAACACATGAACTCGCTCAACTTTTGTTGATATTTTTAAACTACATGTATTTCAGGAAACTAAGTGGATCTGGCAGGTGTATGCATGTGTTTCAAGCTGCGTTATAAATAAAAGATGTCATCCGAGGTCGTAGGGTTTAGGAGATGTATCTTACTCCTGGACGAGATTCATGGTCCTAAGCTCGGGTTGGTTTAAGTTATGTTGTCGAGTCTTCGTGAACTCATTAAAACATGTTATGGTTTGTAATTTGAATTTGGTGTCGATGTTCCAAACAAGTATGTTGTGGTATTTTCAAACTTAATTTTTTATAGATGAATATCCTTTGGTTTTATCATATAGCATTGTTATGATTGAATGCTATGGTATTAAGAAGTCACACCAATAACCACGTTTCCGCAAAAGTCAGGGTGTGACAGGCCTAGTCGTGACCCTCATGTTAAAACAGCTTTCCCACACATACCTCAGTTTGCACCTTTTGCTTCTTTTACTCCTTCACCAACTAATGAGTCATTTAGAGGGTCCACGTGGTATTCCATGCCAACCTCAGACCCCTACCATCCTCCGCATTTTGTTAGCTATACACAAGATGAGTTACTTTATTCGCTTCAGCTTCGAATTGAAGTTATGGGTCGCAGAGTCTTGAAGCTTGAGTCGATACCGCGTCCTTTACCATGTCCTTGTCAGCATGCTTCCGTTCCCCCTAGTTCATCACCGCCTCCTTTTGCCCGCCCACCCACCTGCTCCTCTTACTCCTTTTCCAGAGTTTGATGCTTGATTCCTCACCATCGAGCAGCAGGTCCGTTACCTGCTTCGTCATGTGCACAAGCTCGAGGAGGAGCTTGCACAGGTTCTCAGTTTGATTTTCCTCCCTCCTCCTCCTCCGCCATCAGTATAGTAGGTTTTTGGTTTTATGCAGATGCATTACCTAAGATGAGAGCACCACTATTGAGCTGAGCTTGGGAAGCCTTTTAGAGATCACTTTTGATTATAAGACCCTTGTAGATTGGTAGACTTGTTGGACTATGGTAGTGTGACCCTGTGTTTCCTTTTGGTATGATGCACCTTGTAAAACATGTAACAATACCTTTTGGTCAATGATTAATGAAAGCCCAATCGTAATGTTCTCATTAAACATGATGTTGATATACAGGTTTGTGCTATAATGTACGTGTTTGTCTGTTATACTATCATTAAACATATTCCTATTTACTTGTTCATGCTATGATTATGATGTTGCTTGATTGGTTAATATTATAATTTACTATGTGTATGTACATATGACCTCTAAACAACTATATATACTCCCTGAACAAATGAGACCTGACCAATCCGAGTTCTTCTTAGAAGATGTCTCATCAGGAAATCATTCGGCTGACCAAGGCGGAATGGCAAGCGCATGTCTCATAGGCTATAGCTCGGCACGAGGTTCTTCGCTACAAACACAGCGAAGGTACCTCAAGGAATAACTCGCCTAATGGTAATGTTTAAGTCACTTAAGACACATTACAATACCTTAGGACAATTCCCAGTGTGCTTGCTAATGATTTCTGTGATGAAAATTGCTTGGGTAAAGGTTGTACCTACAAGCAGTTTTTGGACTGCAAGCCTCAGAACTTTGACGGCACTGGAGGTCCATAGCTTTTGTGAAATGTGCCGAAAATATGGATTCTGTTTTGCGAATGAGCGGATGTACGCCAGAGCAACAAGTCCCATATGTATCAGGATCGTTTCAAGATGAGGCTCTGTTATGGTGGAACCTTTGGGTTCGAATAATGGGCGAGGCTGTTACGAATGCTTTAACATGGGATGAGCTGAAACAAATGATGCGTAGAGAGTATTGGTCTCAGATGGAGATCCAGAAGCTGGAATTTGAATTCTGGAGACTAAAGATGGAAGGTCCAAAGTGTCACACCCCAACCGATGGCAGAAACATCGGGCCATGGCACTGAGCAAAACAGATTGTCCAGAAGTTTCCATAATTATCATTACCATTCAATTTAAAATAACATGTCCCATACCATGTCTCAAACAGTAAATAAATTATTACAGACAAAAGTCTAGGCAAATAATTTTGTTACGACAACTCAGATTTAAATTAGAGCAATTGTTTATCTGCTTCTAGAGACCCTCGATTCAATTACTACAGACAACTATTTGTTGGGCTCTAAAGCTTTATTCTAGCTTCAAATTCCTACCAAGTGTGCCTCCTAAGCACCTGTCACATACGTTAAAATAAAGTCAATACATATAATGTAAAGGTGAGCATACAAGTTTGATAATAGCATATAGAATTCGAATTCGTTTACGCATAACCAGCACGTACACATAGGGAAATGAAGCACGTTAGTTATCAACATAGATCCATCGATACCAATAACTGCGGGTTGACTGCCAAATGCAGTTCGCAATACATGATTACCACCGTAATCCATGCAAGTAATTGTCCTTAACAACCCCCGTGTTAACGGGTGCTGAGTCCAAACTATAGTACTATCGTTGCTAAGGCAGGTAGACAACATTCCATGTGTAAACATAACCAACAAGCATTCATAAGCCACGTATAACATGCATTAACGGTTAGCGTTCAAATAGTATTGAGTAGCGTGATTGTTGTAGTTTGAATATTCGTAACGTATGTAACACCCAAAAGTGCATAAAGCAAAAAGGGATCGAGTATACTCACAGCGGTTGATGGATTGAAGGGAGCGCTTAGCGAGTAAAGTTAGCCTGAATGTATTGAGAGCATAACGATAAGTGACGCGTAAAACGATGCAAAGTGTTGGAGAGTCGGACAGCTGGTCGATCGGACGGTAGTCCGATCGGACGGCTGACCGTTCGGTTGGCAGTCCGCTCGGACCAGTGTCCGGTCGGTCGGTAAGCCGATCGGATGGTTGTTCTAGTGGATTGTTTCTCCCTTTGAGAAGGATGTGTTTGTGTATAATGGTTTGACTTTTGAAGTTTTCGTCATAGCATTTGAAAACATTGAAGTACCTTTACCCTTTAGGTCGGTCGATCGGACGGCTGTTCGATCGGCCGGCAACCCGATCGGTTAGGTATTCTAATGCATTGTAGTGATTTGCTTTGGATCGGACAAGTGTTCGATCAGACAGGTGTTCGATCGGACAGTTGACCGATCGGTTGGCAAGTCAACAATAGTCAACAACTTTGAATGAAATGCAAAGTATGGTGCAGTGGATCGGTTAGCTGATCGATCGAACACTAATGCTGTTCGATCGGACAACATGCATAAACAACCATGACGAGTTCTCAGCAGGGTGTCACCAGATCGGACGGCTGTTCGATCGGGTGGCACTCCTAGTGCATCGAACATGTTGAAAAATCGATCAAGTGTTGAAGTATTGTATCTCATGATCCGAAGAGTAATCCGATCGGATAGTAGTCCGATCGAACAACAGTTCGTTCAATACTAATCTTCGAAATAAATTGATTAAGTGTGGCCCCATGTGTTAACCGATCGGCTGGCAAGTCGATGGACTGACTATCCGATCGGCTGGCTGTCCGTTCGGACAGCAGTCCGATCGGTCAGCACCCTGACCTGATCCGCCTATTCGTCTAACACTTGGTTGTTCTGTTTGTTTGTCGTTTTACTGAGGTATTTTGACAACGAGTCGAACCATAGATCCCTCGTCCTTACTTGGTTCCCCTGGTCGGACAGGAATCACCCAATTCCGGCCGGTGAACTGTTCGGAACGGGGTTTAGTGTTTAACCCGAAATCGGTTAACCTCGTGGATAGAATCCGGATCTGGAGCCATGAAACCACCGGAGTGATTTGTAAACCGTCACAGGCTCCGTTTCTATCGGTTTGAAGGCATTGAGTGAAAAAGAGTTGGAAGAAAGTTGGAAAATCCGTCTTTCAATCCTTTTCACCATGTATATGTTTAGATCTATCGAAGATCTTTGTTTGTTTATATGGAAATCGGCTAGATCCAAGTTATTCTTGGTGGATTGAGGCCAAAACATGAAGTTCTTCAAGAACCCATGATGACATCATCCTAGAACACTTGAATCTTGATGATTTCACGGTTAAAAGTTAAGATTTGAAAGATAGAAAGGTGTAGGATTGCGTGTAGATCAAGAAAGTACAAGGTTTAGGACGAAATCTTACCGGAATCGAGAAGAATCTGAGAAAAAGATGAGCTGAGCGTGCTGGTCGAACAGAGGTTTCCAAAAGTGGAAAGGATGACAATGACAGGGGTATTTATAGGATGCCAAATGGGGAAAGTGCTGGCCGATCGGCCAGGCAGCTCGATCGGACAGCCTGTCCGATCGGACAGCAGTCCGATCGGCTGGCTGTTCGATCGGCTGGTAGCCTGATCGATCAGTCTGCACGTTTCGAGTGTTCGGTGCGACGATTTTTGATATTTCGATTTCGGTTGCGAGCGGTTCGATACGATAGGGTTTCCTAGTCAAATTACTTTTAATCCCAACCACTCATATCTTGCGCTATCCTTTCTCCACTAATTATCATAGTTCGATTGCGATTCGAGTTCGATGTCGATTGAGTTCGATTGCATTTCTAGTTTCGATTGATTTCCACAACACACAAAATTAAACATGCACAAGTAACACATAAGGCGCGCACACACACACGTATAACAATAACTAAAAAATGCGTAGTTCGAGTTGCGGTTTGATTCGAAGTCGATTCAATTAGCATAGCTTGATTATCGTTTAGTTAACTCATTGTTACTTCCTACGGTTCACAGTCGTAAGTCGATTAGATTGCGAATAACACACATCGATTATTGTAAGTATTGACACTTACTCCACATAATACAGCTAAATTAAACACATAAAAGAAATTCACTACAAGTCAAGTTGCACGAAATCGGTCGTTGACTTTGACCTTGACTTTGACTTTGACTTCTCGAAAACACGGGGTGTTACAGCCTCCCCTTGTTTAGGGAATTTCGTCCCGAAATTAGGCTGGAAGTTGTACAACACCGTGAATCACGTTTGAGAACTTTCTCTTTCTAGACTTTCTCTTTAAATAGCTGCGAGTACTTCGCTTTCATGTCGCTTTCGAGTTCCCAAGTGAACTCTGTGCCTCGTTTGCCTTCCCATCGGACTTTCACAATAGGAATGCGAGAGCGTTTGAGTTGCTTGGTTTGGTGGTCCATGATTTCGACAGGCTTCTTCACGAAGTGTAATGTTTCGTTCACTTGCAGATCATCTAGTGGAACATGTAAGTCGTGGTCGGCTAGGCACTTTCGGAGGTTTGACACGTGGAAAGTCGGGTGGACGTTACTAAGTTCCTCCGGTAGTTCGAGCCTGTAGGCGACTTTTCCGATCCTTTCCAGAATCTTAAAAGGTCCAACATATCGAGGCGCGAGCTTTCCTTTCTTGCCGAATCGGACCACACCCTTCCAAGGTGATACCTTTAGGAGTACGTAGTCACTAACGTCAAATTCAAGGGGCTTGCGTCGTCTATCGGCATAACTTTTCTGTCAGTTCCGAGCTTTTACCAGGTTGTCTCGAATTTGGAAAATTCTGTCTGTCGTTTCTTGTAGCAGCTCAGGACCGGTTAATTGCGAATGACCGATCTCGTGCCACACAATAGGCGATCGACATCTTCTTCCGTATAAAGCCTCGAATGGTGCCATTTGAATGCTAGAATGATAGCTGTTGTTATACGAGAATTCGACTAACGGCAGGTATTTATCCCAATTACCACCGAAGTCTATGACACACGAACGGAACATGTCTTCAAGAGTACGAATCGTTCTTTCAGTTTGACCGTCGGTTTGAGGGTGGAAAGCGGTACTTAGATTGAGCGATGTACCGAGTGCCGTTTGAAACGTTTCCCACAGTCGTGAGGTAAACCGAGCATCACGATCAGAGATGATGTCATGAGGCATTCCATGATTACAAATGATCTCGTCGGTGTAGATTCGGGCTAATCGTTCTACCTTGTAGTCTTCGCGTATCGGTAAAAAGTGAGCTGATTTAGTCAAACGGTCGACCACAACCCAAATGCTGTCGTGACCTGATAATGTGTGTGGTAGCTTTGTTATAAAGTCGATAGCTATACTCTCCCACTTCCACATGGGGATCGGTGGTTGTTCGAGTAAGCCAGAGGGTCATTGATGTTCAGCCTTGACTCTCGCACAGGTCAGGCATTTTCCAACATAGAGAGCAATATCCCTTTTCATACCCGGCCACCAGTACTTGTAGGGAAGATCCTGGTACATTTTGTCGGCACCGGGATGAATAGAATACCGGGATTTGTGGGCTTCGTCCATCAAGATTTGTCGCAAATTGGTCCATTTAGGGATCCAAATTCGGTCCAGAAAGTGGAATATCCCATTTGACTTGCTCACAAGCTAGGCTCCATCGTGGTAGATTATTTCTTTCATCAAAGTGCGCTCGTTAAAACACGTATGCTGAGCTTCACGGATGAGGGATTCGAGGTCGTATTGGGCTTGAACATTACGAGTGCTAAGCAGATAGCTCCGTCTGCTGAGTGCATCGACAACAACATTTTCCTTGCGTGGGTGATAACGAATCTCACAGTCGTAATTGTTGAGAAGTTCTACCCATCAGCGTTGACGCATATTAAGTTCCTTCTGATTAAAGATATGCTGTAGGCTCCTATGATCGGTGAAGATCGTACACTTGGTACCGTACAGGTAGTGTCGCCAAATCTTTAACGCAAAAACAACTACGTCTAACTCGAGATCATGGGTTGTATAGTTCTTCTCGTGGATTTTGAGCTGACGAGATGCGTACGCTATAACCTTGTCCCACTGCATAAGGACACAGCCAAGACCAAGGTTGGAAGCATCACAGTGGACAATGAAATCATTGTTTCCGTCGGGCAATGTGAGAACGAGAGCATTGCAAAGCATGTGCTTGAGGGTTCGAAAGGCAGACTCTTGTTCAGTTTCCCAAACAAAAGGCTTGTCTTTATGCGTGAGAGCAGTAAGCGGTACAACGATCTTTGAGAATCCTTTGATAAATCGTCGATAATAGCCCGCTAGTCCGAGAAAAGAATGAACTTCAGACGGGTTCTTAGGCATAATCCAACTCTTAACAGCTTCAATCTTCGCAGGATCGACGTGAATACCTTGACTATTAACAATGTGACCCAGAAACTGAACTTCCTCCAACCAGAATTCACACTTGGAGAACTTGGCAGAGAGTTGGTTCCCCTGGAGTAGCTCGAGAACCAAACGTAGATGTTGCACGTGTTCCGTTTTCGATTTGGAATAGATCAAGATGTCGTCGATGAATACAATGATGAAACGGTCGAGATATGGTTTACACACACGATTCATCAGATCCATGAAAACCGCAGGTGCGTTGGTTAAACCAAAAGGCATAACGACGAATTCGTAGTGGCCGTATCGAGTGCGAAATGCGGTTTTGGGTATATCCTCCTGTTGAATACGTAGCTGGTGATATCCAGAGCGTAGATCGATTTTCGAGAAGCACGTAGCACCTTGTAGCTGATCAAACAAATCATCGATGCGAGGAAGAGGATAGCGGTTCTTAATGGTTAGCTTATTCAATTCCCGATAGTCGATGCACATCCTGAACGACCCATCCTTCTTTTTGACCAAAAGGATTGGCGCGCCCCAAGGAGAGGTGCTCGGGCGAATGAAGCCTTTCTCAAGAAATTCCTGGAGTTGGTTTGAAAGTTCGCGCATTTCGGATGGCGCGAGTCAGTAGGGAGCTTTGGCAATAGGGTTGGCTCCAGGGATGAGGTCGATACGAAAGTCGATATCACGGCTTGGCGGTAATCTGGGAAGATCCTCTGGAAAAACATTAGGAAATTCTCGAACCACTGGAACGTCCTTCACTTCCTTCTTTTCTTTCTTTTCCTTCTCCGCTACTACAATGTTAGCCAAGAAAGCCCTGTATTCCTTGCGGAGATACTTGCTAGTTTGAACACATGACATGAGCTTGAGACCTTTCGAAGTTGTATCACCGTAAACACACAATAAATCACCATTCGTGAGCGAGAATCAAATCATCTTGTCGAAGCACACAACTTCAGCATGGTTTTCACGAAGAAAGTCCATGCCTACTATGACGTCAAAACTTCCGAGTTGCATCGGAATAAGGTCGATTGGGAAGATGTGATTGTTGAGCTCAAGAGTACAATCACGAACAACAGAATTGATGGCGACAGTTCTTCCGGTAGCGACTTCAACATCGAATGTTGAGGAGAGATGAGAGCGCTTACAACTAAGGATTTTCTTGAATTCGAACGACACAAAGCAATTATCGGCTCCAGTATCAAACAAACAGGAAGCATAAATACCATTCACAAGGAACATACCATTGACCACGTTGTTGTCGGCTTGGGCTTGACGCACGTTGATGTTGAAAGTTCGTGCGCGCGCTGCTTGTTGTTGTTGCTGCTGGTGTTGCTGCTGCTGGGGTTGCTGCTGCTGGGGTTCTTGCTTCACAACCCTGTTTGGGCACATGTGGGCGAAATGGTTAGGGTCACCACATGCGAAGCAGGCTCTGGCTTTGACCGCGAGTGCCGGAGGAGCTTGTTGACCCTGAGGGGCGGTGAGTAGAGCTTGATGAGCAGGAGCTTGTCGAACACGACAGTTGGTAGTAAAATGGTCGTACATATTGCAATGAGCAAAAAAACGACAAGCAATGGCAGTCGGGTGATAGTAGGTACAGGTAGGGCAGAGCGGATGTGGCCCAGTGTATGCATGCTTTGCAGGCGGTGCATTTGCCACATGCGCCGCTACCAGACGCTGTTGGGCTGGTACAGCTTGCATCGGTGCAGCAGTGATCGCACAGTTCTTGTTGCTGGAGTTGTTCTTTCTTTTGTTCTTCCTCTTGTTGCTCAATGTGGTGGTAGTTTCAGCAGTTGGTGCGGTGGTGGTAGCTTAATTCAGGTGCTTTGAAGTTTTATCCCAGACACCAGCCATGACCCGTTTGTCGTTGATTTCAGCGGCCAGTAGATAAGTTTCTTCGATCGTCGTAGTCTTAGCCGCTTGAACGAAATCTGCGACGCAGTCGGGCAAAGCTCGGATGTACTTCTTGATTGTGATCTCCGGAGTCTTGACTTGATCGGGACAAATGATGCTGAGCTGTTTGAAGCGAGCAGTGAGAGCAGCGTTGTCACCTTCCTTCTGCTGTATGTGCCAAAACTCATCTTCTAACTTTTGGCGTTCATGAGGAGGGCAGAATTCTTCCAGCATGACTTCCTTGAGCTCGTCCCACGACAGACCGTAGGCTGCATCGTTCCCTCGCTTGTTCCTCTCGGCCGTCCACCAGTCTAGTGCACGGGACTAGAAAACGCCGGTAGCATTCAGAGTTCGGAGGTCATCGGGGCAACCACTCTTCCGTAGAGTGACCTCAATGGAATCAAACCATTGGAATAGTGCAGTAGGACCTCCCTCGCCAGTGAATTCTTTTGGCCCACACGACTTGAATTGCTTGAAATTGAAGGACTTGGTGGTAGCTTTAGGAGCTTCGGTCGTTGATTCCTCAGATGATTTGCTGACGTTCTCGTAGACATCACTTACGTCCTTTGCTACCTGCTTGGCGATGATAGCAGCAAGGCGTTTGTCTCTCTTCTCTTGACGAGAAAGTGTGAGACGGGATCCAGATGACATTGTCTGCAATTGACATCGTCACAGGACTCAACAGAACGTATTCAAATCTCACCTCACACATCTAACGTTCACTAAGCTTAGGAACACGCAATGTAACACGTATCACATAAACACATAGGCTCATAATCACAGATTCACGTAAACACATAAGTATGTAGGCACGTAGAGCACAAAATCCACAAAAGCACATAATCATGTATTCACAAGACGCGGTCAGAATACAGAGACCTGTCATTTTTTAGTTCGCGACTGTTCCGAATATAGCATTCGCGTTTGATATATCGAGTCGTGTAGTTTCAGCGTAGCATAAAGTCGTCCATAATTCAACGATTTGTTAACGTTTTGAGGTAGAAATGTAAGGCGAGTTGTGTGTGTCAATCGATGTGAAAGCGAAATCGAGTAAATCTCCAAAATTTAAACACATAAACAGGTAAACACACATATAGCACATAAAATCAACGAATCATCAGAGTCAGCAGTTGCGGGCTCAAAATCGAAACACATAAAATTCGAGAAATAGATTGTCTGCGGCTAGTAGACTTCGACTACCCAAAGTGGTTCGACTATTCACAAAGATCCGTTGTGCACATTTAACCTTCAGGACTGTGCCTTTGCCTCGATTCTTGGGCATTTGGCACGCATCCCGTTAGTCATATCGTGACTTCAGGTCGTTGGAGTCCGTCGAGACTTTGGTCAGAGTTTTGTAAAACCGAAATGAGTCAGGAATAGCTATCAAGGTTCGGGTTTCACCCCTGACTTAACAACTTTTGCTCCCGAGCTTTAATAAAATAGAGGAGATTATTCCTCAAAATACGGATTTCACTCCTGATTTGGCATAATTCTCCTTGTTTGTAGATAAAATGCGGGTTGATTAAGCAACTTTAGTCGAGAGTTTGCGGTTTTCACACCTAATCTCGGCTTAATCGCTCATTCATAGTTGAAAATTCGAGTGCAGTGCGAGAATAGTGAGAAATAAGCACGTACATAATCCCTACTGGATGTACTCAAGTCGGTCTGCTGGTTGCTAACTACAGACTAGGTTTCTAAAACACCGACCTGGACTAGGTCGTGTCTTGCCTAATTCCCTATAGTTATGGCTCCGATACCAATCTGTCAGACCCCAACCGATGGCGGAAACATCGGGGCATGGCACTGCGCGAAAGAGATTGTCCAGAAGTTTCCATAATTATCATTACCATTCAATTTAAAATAACATGTCCCATGCCATGTCTCAAACAGTAAACAAATTATTACAGATAAAAGTCTAGGAAAATAATTTTGTTCCGACAACTCATATTTAAATTAGAGCAATTGTTTATCTGCTTCTAGAGACCCTCGATTCAATTACTACAGACAACTATTTGTTGGGCTCTAAAGCTTTATTCTAGCTTCAAATTCCTACCAAGTGTACCTCCTAAGCACGTGTCACATACGTTAAAATAAAGTCAATACATATAATGTAAAGGTGAGCATACAAGTTTGATAATAGCATATAGAATTCGAATTCGTTTACGCATAACCAGCACTTACACATAGTGAAATGAAGCACGTTAGTTATCGACATAGATCCATCGATACCAATGAATGCGGGTTGACTGCCAAATGCAGTTCGCAATACATGATTACCACCGTAATCCATGCAAGTAATTGTCCTTAACAACCCCCGTGTGAACGGGTGCTGAGTCCAAACTATAGTACTATCGTTGCTAAGGCAGGTAGACAACATTCCATGTGTAAACATAACAAACAAGCATTCATAAGCCACGTATAACATGCATTAATGGTTAGCGTTCAAATAGTATTGAGTAGTGTGATTGTTGTAGTTTGAATATTCATAACGTATGTAACACCCAAAAGTCCGTAAAGTAAAAAGGGATCGAGTATACTCACAGCGGTTGATGGATTGAAGGGAGCGCTTAGCGAGTAAGGTTAGCCTGAATGTATTGAGAGCATAACGATAAGTGACGCGTAAAACGATGCAAAGTGTTGGAGAGTCGGACAGCTGGTCGATCGGACGGTAGTCCGATCGGACGGCTGAACGTTCGGTTGGCAGTCCGCTCAGACCGCTGTCCGGTCGGTCGGTAGGCCGATCGGATGGCTGTTCGAGTGGATTGTTTCTCCCTTTGAGAAGGATGTGTTTGTGTATGATGGTTTGACTTTTGATGTTTTCGTCGTAGCATTTGAAAACATTGAAGTACCTTTACCCTTCAGGTCGGTCGATCGGACGGCTGTTCGATCGGACGGCAACTCGATCGGTTAGGTATTCTAATGCATTGTAGTGATTTGCTTTGGATCGGACAGGTGTTTGATCGGACAGTTGACCGATCAGTTGGCAAGTCAACAACAGTCAACAACTTTAAATGAAATGCAAAGTATGGTGCAGTGGATCGGTTAGCTGATCGATCGAACACAAATGCTGTTCGATCGGACAACATGCATAAACAACCATGACGAGTTCTCAGCAGGGTGTCACCTGATCGGACGGCTGTTCGATCGGGTGGCACTCCTAGTGCATCGAACATGTTGAAAAATCGATCAAGTGTTGAAGTATAGTATCTCATGATCCGAAGAATAATCCGATCGGACAGTAGTCCGATCGAACAACAGTTCGTTCAATACTAATGTTCCAAATAAATTGATTAAGTGTGGGACCATGTGTTAACCGATCGGCTGGCCAGTCGATCGGCTGACTATCCGATCGGCTGGCTGTCCGTTCGGACAGCAGTCCGATCGGTCAGCACCTTGACCTGATCAGCCTATTCGTCTAACACTTGGTTGTTCTGTTTGTTTGTCGTTTTACTGAGGTATTTTGACAACGAGTCGAACCGTAGATCCCTCGTCCTTACTTGGTTCCCCTGGTCGGACAGGAATCACCCAAATCCGGCCGGTGAACTGTTCGGAACGGGGTTTAGTGTTTAACCCGAAATCGGTTAACCTCGTGGATAGAATCCGGATCTTGAGCCATGAAACCACCGGAGTGATTTGTAAACCGTCACAGGCTCCGTTTCTATCGGTTTGAAGGCATTGAGTGAAAAAGAGTTGGAAGAATGTTGGAAAATCCATCTTTCAATTCTTTTCACCATGTATATGTTTAGATCTATGGAAGATCTTTGTTTGTTTATGTGGAAATCGGCTAGATCCAAGTTATTCTTGGTGGATTGAGGCCAAAACAAGAAGTTCTTCAAGAACCCATGATGACATCATCCTAGAACACTTGAATCTTGATGATTTCACAGTTAAAAGTTAAGATTTGAAAGATAGAAAGGTGTAGGAGTGCGTGTAGATCAAGAAAGTACAAGGTTTAGGACGAAATCTTACCGGAATCGAGAAGAATCTGAGAAAAAGATGAGCTGAGCTTGCTGGTCGAACAGAGGTTTCCAAAAGTGGAAAGGATGACAATGACAGGGGTATTTATAGGATGCCAAATGGGGAAAGTGCTGGCCGATCGGCCAGGCAGCTCGATCGGACAGCCTGTCCGATCAGACAGCAGTCCGATCGGCTGGCTGTTCGATCGGTTGGTAGCCTGATCGATCAGTCTGCACGTTTCGAGTGTTCGGTGCGACGATTTTTGATATTTCGATTTCGGTTACGAGCGGTTTGATACGATAGGGTTTCCTATTCAAATTACTTTTAATCCCAACCACTCATATCTTGCGCTATCCTTTCTCCACTAATTATCATAGTTCGATTGTGATTCGAGTTCGATGTAGATTGAGTTCGATTGCATTACGAGTTTCGATTGATTTCCACAACACACAAAAATAAACATGCACAAGTAACATGTAAGGCACACACACACACGTATAACAATAACTAAAAATGCGTAGTTCGAGTTGCGATTTGATTCGAAGTCGATTCGATTAGCATAGCTTGATTATCGTTTAGTTAACTTTATCGCATTTTTACTTCCTACGGTTCACAGTCGTAAGTCGATTAGATTGCGAGTAACACACGTCGATTATTGTAATTATTGACACTTACTCCACATAATACAGCTAAATTAAACACATAAAAGAAATTCACTACAAGTCAAGTTGCGCGAAATCGGTCGTTGACTTTGACCTTGACTTTGACTTTGACTTCTCGAAAACACGGGGTGTTACACAAAGGTCGTGGAGTACGTGCAGAGATTTCATGATTTATCGCAAGTTGTTCCATATCTGGTGGAACCAGAGTTTAAGAGGATCGAATGCTTTATCGGGGGATTAGCACCTCAGATTCTAAGCCTGGTGACAACATCTAAACCTCCAACCATCACCGATGCTATCGACTTAAGTGTGGCGCTCACTGAAGAAGCAGTTAGATTAGGAAAAATTTCCACCTCGGAGGAGAAAAAGGAGATTCCTGTGGGGCCATCTGGAGATAACAAGAGGAAGCTCGTAAATTTCAAGAAGGGTACTCGGGCGAATAACAAGAAGAAGGCCAAAAAGGGAAAAGAGTATATGGGACTCCTACCTAAGTGCGACAATTGTCTACGTTACCATGTCGGGCGATGTAAATATGGAAAATGTGATAACTGCGGCAAGAGGGACATCCCAACGAGACTTGTAGGCATGGAACTGAACGTGGAAATGAAGGCCAAGATGGCAGCAAGAATCGTAAAGGAAACAACCACAACCATCAAGGCGGAAATGGCGGCAATCAAGAACGTGATCAAGGGTGTCTTAATTACGGTGACGTGGGGCACTTTAGGAAAGATTGCCCAAGAGAGATTAGCCAAGACCATGAAGAAGCGCCCAATATTGGAGCTCGTGAAGCATGCTAGGGTTTGAGTGAAGTCACTGGTACATTCCCTACTAACCAACACCTTGCGTCTGTGCTATTGGATGCTAGTACCAACTATAACTCTGTACATCTAGGGCTTAAGAATATACTTGGGTTAGTAGCACATAAGATAGATATCCTATTCTTGAAAAAAAAAAGCAACTAACTAATGGGAGGGTAGTAAAAGCCTAAGGAGAGATTAGGGACTGTGTTGTAATGCTTGGGGGAATGTGAGTTTCGATAGATCTTCTGCCAGTAAGTTGGGAAGCTTCGACGTCGTAGTTGGGATGGATTGATTGCCAAGTGCTCGTGCAGAGATTGTGTGGCAGGAGAAGACTAACCGCACCCCGATGTCAAATGAAGAGACGATCGTGATTCATGAAGAGAAGCAGGATACGCCCCTACAGATTGCCAATTGTTTGAAGGCACGAAAGCTTTGCGTAAAAGGTGTATTGCCTCCTTGGCTCATGTCGTGGTCAAGGAAGCCGAAGAACTGAAGCTCGAAGATATCCCTGTGCAAGGGAATATCCTGAAGTCTTCCCCAAAGACTTTCCAGGATTATTCCCTCAAGCAACAAGTCGAATTCCACATTGACTTGGTTCCAGGCGCCGCACCTGCAGCCAAGGCACCTTAGCGACTTACACCTTCGGAGATGCAAGGATTGTCAGTGTAGCTTCAGGAGTTGCTAGAGAATGAAGCTAACAAACCAAGCTTCTCGCCTTGGAAAGCTACAATGTTGTTCGTCGAGATGAAGGACGAATGCGTTCGTATGTGCATCAACTACCAGGAGCCTAGGTTGGAACTCATTAAAGGTTATCGCTTAGGAAACCACGTCTATTAACTCAGGCAAACCCTATCACTTCGTTGTGTAAGCTATTTTAGCTAACCAAACAGGTAAAGTACTCAAATTTCTTTTATTGAAATTTCCACTTTCGCTTCTAGCAAGTAGATGTTTGCATCTCTACTCGTCTTAATGGTAGTTGCGTCGCGTCAATTCCCTTCATTAAAGTAAACACTCTTTTGTCTCGGTACTTGATTATTTCTTCATTTTAACAAATGCTCATTGTTTCATTTCTTGGAAATTCATATGTTACGCCTGCACCATTTGTTATGCATTTGGTTTCGTTTCAAATGAGCGTCTCATCCAAGTTCAAATGTTATTTTGCTAAAAGCTAATTGTTGATTTATGATTCGAGTGACCTACATTATTGAAATTGTTGGCTCCCTTGCTTTCAAGTCAACACACTTTCTTGAAACTTCTTTTCTTTTAAGTTATATACATGATTTATCCTTGTAACCATGCCGAAATTCCCTTGTCAATACATGTATTTATTGTCAAATTTCACAAAAATCAAGTTCAATTGCTTGAACTTGTCCATCTCGCGTCTTTAATTCAAGACATCATATGATGTATTGAGGGCATCATATTCAAATTCATTTTTGCAAGTGCTTCTTTTTTTCGAGTCGTAGTAAACTTGTTTGGTCTACGACTCCATTAAGTCATTTGTTGCTTTCGACACCTTGAATTGATGTTTTCACTAGACTGAAGCTTGCGCTAATCTCATTTACGCATCTCATACTCAGATTTAATTGTTTATTTATTGATTTGCTCTAAATCCGTTCTGTTTCATCAAGATTAAAGTAGTCTTAACACAGTTGTGTGTCAAGACAATGGTACATAAGATTCATTTTATATTCTAGTGTACCTCCTAATGGTTCTTTCATTATCGATCGAATGCTTTGTAGTATTTATCGCTTTTTCATCTTCGTTCGAAAAAAGTAATTCTTTGGTGTTCCATATTCAATTGAAAATTCTGCGATACCATTTGAATCACATTTTCAGGTTCGCTTCATTACACTTTCATTTGATTTCAAACACGGTGAACTTGTTCGGTCACCGCTATTATTGAATTATGTCGGTTAGGACACCTTGTAGTATCGTTACAAACTTGTAGCTTGCGCTAGTCATGGTCAATCGTTTCACACGCAAGTACCCATATTTTTTACTCAACTTGTCTTTTAAACATTCTTAGTGCAACTATGAATTAAGACTATGGTACACCAGCTTCGATTGTATTTCGGTGTATTCCTGCGATTCAATACTGTCAACACACCAATTTTATTCAGTCATTTGTTCGAAAGTTGACGGATCATTTTCATGTTAATGTTACATTTGAGCTTGCTGATTTTGAGTTCGTCTAGCGGATGTTATTGTTTCTAAAATTCGTTTGCATATTGTAAACAATCCGTTGAAATTCTATTGGTCAGAACTCCTCTTTTATTGGACCCCTGTGAGGTAAGTGACACCAGATGTTACGTCTATACAACTCGTACCCCTTGATGTCAAATTCTGAGAGACATACCTTTTAACCATTGGATTCTTAGTATAGAAAGATGTCCTTGGATTCACCTGATTCAATAGGTCTTGCTTCGGTATTGTGGTTAGTTACTGTGGTGTTATCCATATCTATACATGCATGACGTAACCCTAAGGAGTTAAGGTATTATAAATTTCGAGGACGAAATTTTCTTAACAGGGGGAGAATGTGACAACTGTCAAAAATACAGGTATCCGTACAATTAATTAATCAGGATTAGTGCTTAATGACTGTGCTGAATTGCAATTAATTGCAATTAATCAGGATTAGTGTTTAATGTCATATCATTACTGCATGAAAGATAAATTGTCTCAAATGATGCATTAAGTGTAGTTAGCACAGTAATCTGGTAAATCAGGATAATGTGACAGAACTCAGCACATAGACAGACAGTGCATTGAGATACAGAATGAGCCAGAAACTAAGTATGACTCTAGTATAGTGCGTAGGAAAGTAAGGATCATAAAACTGCCTTCCTAGAGATAGTTTAAGTGCCAGGAAGTGCCTAAAACCCACATAAACTGCAGGATTCTGCAGAATTCAGCAAAATACAACATTTAAACACACTAATATTATGCAGAAATATGATTAAATGGTCCTGAATGCTTTCCTAAGTGTCGGGAATCAAATATGTCACAAAAAGATACATAAAGCACACTAAACTGCAAAGTTTAGCACTTTAACGAACCAGTAACCAACCAAACAACCGGACACTACCCAAAACATCAAATTTACACTAGAAGCACTGTTTTAACATTACCAAGATAGATATGATCCCCGAACACCATAACACACCATAAAAATATCTAGTAACTAAATCCTAACTAATACTTGGATTTTAAGTTAATAACTAACTATTTAGTTCAAGCCTACACCTAGACCCCCCCCCCCCCCCACCTATTCACGGCCCAACAAGGGCCCCACAAGATGGATTTTATTTCAATACTAAATTAGATATGCATTCACTTTACTAAACATAATATACAAAGGTTAGAAGGAGAAGTTGGTTTATAAAAGAACTTGTAGGATCATAAGTTCATTTCTCACACACAATAACACACACATAACCTCTCCTCTTCCCTCTCTTGTTCTCGGCCGACCTCAACCCCACCCACAACCATCATCATTCAACCTTCTTCATACAATCTACATGTATACAAAGGTTCTAGAGATCCTACAAAGAAGCTAGGAGCTTGTGGAAGATCAAGGACCTCTCTTGCTTGCTTTTATCCTCTTGTTTTCTACACCTGATCATCCCTAGCCTTGTGCTAGTGGTAAGAACCTTGATCTTGTTATTTTACTTCAATTCTAAGTGGTTAAAAGAAGGATCATAATGTTAAACTTAACGAACACTAAAGAACACAAGAAGTAAACATGAACATAAGCTTAAATCCTAAAGAAACTAAGTTGTTTATATGTTGTTTAGCTTGTTGATTGTTATTTATTCATGTATATGATGAAGATCATCATATGATCTTGTTAGATCATGATTAAAAACATGATCTAGCAAGATGAGAAAGTAGAAATGTTGTAGGATGATAGATCATCCACACATGAAGCATGAACTTGAATGAACAAGTGGTTTTCATGAAAAATAATGATCAAAGTAAGTTGTTAATCATATAGATCTAAAGATTCACGAGTGTTTTTCAAAGAAACCAAGTTAAAAATATAAGTTTCATATAATCTTGGTTCTTACATAAACAAATCTTATTTTTAGTGGTTAAACAAGTGTAGAAACACTTGTGTAACAAGACGAATGTATAAAGAAATATTTATAGAAAATATGATTTGAAGTTGTAAACATCTAACTTCTTTAAAAATGAAGTTTTTAAAGAACTAATCACACTTTAAAGGATAACTAGGCTTACTAATAACACTAGTAAGTTACTACAAAATTTTACAAATATTCAAGTTCATGAAGTAGTAGAAGATGCATGATTTTTGGTAAATTGGTAAGTAAAGGTTGTTTGTTGATAATTATGAATTGATTGTGTTGATTTTTACAAAAGAAAATGAAATGCTTGAAAGCATGGAAACCTCCACTTTTAAGGGAAACAATGGCAAAATTTTCTAAAAATATAAACACTTAGAAAAATATTTTTAAACAAATATTTACAAGTGTATTTTAACCATGAGTTTTCTACAAAAATTTTGCCACAATTTTTGTTAGAAAAAAATACAAATATTGGAGGTTGATTTTTATAAGTAAAAATGACTTAATATGTATTTAGGAAATATATATTTAGAAGACATCATGTGTGTGATTATTTGTATATTTTGTGTATTAGTTATATTATTTTAGGACATGAAATAATATAACTCGTTAAAATACCAAGAATCACAATCCCATAATATTACCAAAGTTTCAAAGAATAAATATACACATTTACACAAAAATATTGGAGAAACCGAACTATGGAATAAGACTTACAAAAATATTCCGGAATTTATTCACAAAGTATATTTTGGTAAATAATATTTTGGACACCAAGGAAACAAAAATATGATTTTTACAATAACTACAAAAATATATCCTATTTTTGACAAAGAAGTTATATTATTTTTGGCAAGCATGAAATATATATTTTTCTTGAAATTTTAGAAGATATATTATTTCTAAGAAATATATGTCTTCTTACACAAATATGAAATATAATATTTTTAGGTGAAATATATATTTTCTCAAATAAATATGAAACATATCATTTTTGGAAGAAAAATGAGTTTAAATATATTTTCTAAGTTAAGACTTGAAAATATATTAATTTTTGAACTTATGAAAAATTACAAATATTTTTGCTAAAGAAAAATTATAAATAATTTTTCTAAGTAATATTCCTTAATCTATATTTTGGAAATATATATTAAATCTTCATAAAGATAATATTCTGGAATAATTAATATGAAATTAAGTATAAGAATACTTAATGAATACAATAAAATACGTATTCCTATACGTATAAATACACACCAGAATACGACCCCGATACATGACAAAAATATACAAGTATAAGAATACGAATACAAATACACATATCATTGGGAAGGAAATACATGTAAAAACACCCGAAGAGTATCAAGTCAAAAATATATTTTTATTCCAAAATTTATAAATATAATTTAAGTTGAAATATTAATTATTTTAACAATTAATTATATAACTTGGAATAATATCGAAGACACAAAAGAAACGTAACTCAAAGACAATAATACTAAGTCAAGACACGACCCGTTCGTCTAATAGATTAGTACGTTGTAGGTAGTCGTGTTCGCCGAAGGAGCTTGAGTTACGATTAATGAAGACGCAAGACTGTGAGTTCATATTCCCCCTTTTCTATAAATGGTTTTGTTTTATAAATTCGCGGGTGAAGTACATGTTACTAAATGTTTAGTAACGATTACAAATGGTATGGTTAGCTAAGGAAAATACTGTTAGATCATGTGATTGGGTAGGCGCACTCTTAGGACCATTAATCCTCGCGTTAGGACCGAGGGACATGAGTGATAGATCTATTTGGGTGTAGCAAGCCCACACCCATGTGGACCAGGGTGGCCCATGAGGTGACTATGTCTTACAGCCGGAGGCCCGGTGCAAAATCTGCTAGGTTTGAGTCTTCATACGCCATTTCACGTATGTTAATGTATTAGCTACACATTAATTGATCTATTCCTTGTTGCATCATACCAGTTTTCATATACACACATATATACTTACAAATGTTTTCAAGGATGATTCGTGCACACACACACACAACTCACATGAACTCGCTCAACTTTTGTTGATCTTTTCAAACTACATGTATTTCAGGAAATTTAGTATGGATCTGGCGGGCGTTTCGATGTTTCAAGTAAAGTTGAGAATAAAAGGTGTCGTCCTATGTCTAACGATTTGGATGGTGTGTCTTATTCTAGATAAGACACAACTTTCAAAGCCTAGTTTAATTTAATGTCTTTTGTCGAGTCTTTGTGAACTCTAAAACAAGTTGCATGGTTTGTACTCGAATTTGATGTTTGTGTTTTAACAATGTTGCCATGTTCTAAACTAAGTTAATGGATGATCACCTTTGGTTTTATCACATAGCCGTGTTATGATTGAATGCAATGATATTAAGCAAGTCACACCATAATCAGGGTGTGACACAGACGCATGGGATGATGGGATGAGTCACGGACGCATGGGATGCCTCAAACTGTCACACCCTGGCTTTTGCGGAAGCGTGGGTTTATTTTGGTGTGACTTCTTAATACCATAGCACAATCATAACAATGCTATATGAATTAAAACACATGATATTCATCCTTTCATTTAGTTTTAAAAGTTACCACAACAACATTGTTTAAAAGTCGACACATGAAACCAAATACAACCATGACAATATTTAAAAACATGTTCATATGACACAACAAAAGTCTTGACTAGAAATACGGTTTAAGACTTGTAACCCATCCAGGCAAGGGTCACACCTCCTAAACCTGGATGACATCATTATTCCCTACGCAGCTTGACGTGATTGCATACCTTGCCAGATCCATTAATTTCCTGAAATACATGTAGTTTGAAAAATCAACAAAAAGTTGAGCGAGTTCATGTAAAAGTGAGTATGTATAAACCTTTGTAGTATGTCTGTATGTATGAAAATCCCAGGTATGTAGCAATTAAGGAAAAAGAGATCACCATTGGGTTGCAAAGCCAATGATATGTGTGAAGTGATGCAGGAAGACTCAAACCTAGCAAATTTGTGCGTCGGGCTCATAGTCACCGCCTGGTCCACTCAGCGGACTCAGGAGTGGGGATCGCTACACCCAAATAGATCTATCACTCATGACCCTCGGTCCAACAACGAGGATTAATGGCCTCAAGTACCACCTACCCACTCACATGATCTAAGTAGTATACCCTCCTTAAGCTAACCATACCATGTATAAAAGTATCTGTAATTACTGTAACATGTATTCCACCCCCGAAGTATAAAAACTGAAAACAGTTAAGAGAAAAGGGGGACATTAACTCACAGAAGTGCGTATCCTATAACGTCAATCTCAAACTCGAACTGCTGCGTGACGACCTACACGTACTAATGTCTATTAGACGAATGGGCCGTGCCTTAGCTTAGGGTTTAGTGTTTTGAGTTGCGTTACGTTGGTATTACATTTGTTAAAATAATATTAATTATTTTAACTTAACTTTTGTATTTAGGAAAATAGTTAGGCAACTATTTCGTATTCACACTTCTTAATTACTTTATAAGTGTATTTCCTTCCCAAGGATGGGGGTATTTATACATGTACACTTGAAATTCCGAAAAATATATTTTAAGTCCCACTTAGAAAATATATTTAATTTACTTGTCTAAAACATCTTAATTCCAAAAAATATATATTTTTTCTCAAAAATATTATATTTTACTTCATAAATTTCCCAAAATAATACTTTACCAAAAATATACGTATAAGAGTATTTTCCGAAATATACATAAGTTACGTTTTAGCGTGTCGTAAATCAACAATACTTGTGTAACTTAAATATTTATTTTGTGAGAGCGTTG
Organism: Helianthus tuberosus; assembly: GCA_030545235.1. Taxonomy (NCBI): domain Eukaryota; kingdom Viridiplantae; phylum Streptophyta; class Magnoliopsida; order Asterales; family Asteraceae; genus Helianthus; species Helianthus tuberosus. The sequence goes on from JARYGA010027308.1 coordinate 29,877, forward strand.
GTATTATTTTGGAATCGTAATTTCATGGTATTTTCAAGTTATATTATTTTTACCCTAAAAATAATATATCTAATGCACAGAATAACAAACAATCACACAAGCGTTTTATTATAAAATATATATATTCTAAATATATATTCATCAAGTTTTATTTACGAAAATCAACCTCCGGCACTTTAATATTTTTGTAACAAAAATCCTGGCGAAGTTTATTTCGAAAATAAAGTTAAAAATATATTTGTAAATACTTGTTAGAAAAATATTTCTAAGTGTTGAAATTCTGGAAAAATTTCGTCAGAGTTTCCTTTGTAAATGGAGGCGTCCACGCTTACTAGCGTATCATTTTCTTTTGTAAAATCATTCAATCAACAATACCCAATTTCTAATCATCAATCTTGACAAAAATAAGCATAAATCATAACCTTATGAACTTGAAATATTTATAAAAGCAAGTAGTAACTTACTAGCAAAATCAGTGAATCTTGTCTCCTTTAAAAATGTGATTAGTTTCTTACAAACTATATTTTTAAAGAGTTTGAACATTTACAACTTCTAGTAATATTTTCTAAAAATATTTCTTTATAAAGTTTTCTTGTTACACAAGTGTTTATTCACTTGTTTATTTACTAAAAATGTGTTTATTTCATGTAATATCCAAGTTTTAACAAAACTCGTTCTTTTTACTTGGTTCTTTCGAAAAACCGCTCATAGATCTTTAGATCTACAAGTTTATAACTTTATTTTTCAAGAAAACTTATATTTATTCAAGTTCAAAGTTCATGTGTGGATGGTTTCATCATCCTTCATATCTTTAACCTTTACATCTTGCTAGTTCATGTTCTTAAACATGATCTAGCAAGTCTAGGTGATGAACCATCTTACTTCTACTAACAAACAACATGTATTAAGCATAACAACACAAGATCGACATGATTTCAACATCATTTAACCATACATCTTCTCTAGTTAGTTTAAACTTCAAGACTTTGATGATGTTCTTTAGAGTTCTTAATATTTTATCATTCTTTCAACTATTAACCACTAAAAATAAGAACAAGATGAAGATTTAAAACACTTACTACTAGCACAAGGCTAGGGGAGTTTCAAGGCGTAAAAGTGGTGGATAAAAGAAAACTAGAGCGGTCCTTGAGCTTCCGAGTGCACCAAGCTTACTTGTTGGACCTCTTGCACCTTTGTATATGTATGAATGGCTCAAAAAAAACACTTGATGGTGGTGGTATGGTGGTGTGATGGTGGTGGCCGAAAGTAGGGAAGGAGAAGAGAGGAAAGTTTGTTGGTGGTGAGTTGATGAAATGAAGCTAAGGGTCTTGTGGTTACTTATAATAACCAAGTCCACCATTAATCCAGCATGTAATATGTTTCATGATCCAACAACACTTGAATAAAATATTGAAAAGAATGGTGGGGGTGTCCCACCATCTTACAACCGTCAAAAGGGATTAGGGTTGGGTTGTAAAGTTCTAGTTATAATCTAGTTAGGATTAGATGATATATTTAGTGTATTATTGTCTGTTATGTAATATAAGGTGTGTTAGGGTGTTCGGGGACCCTAACTAGCTCAGAAAAGTAAAAACAATGTGTTTGACAATATTTTTGTGTTCCGTGTAAAGTCCGGTTGTTCGGTTGGGTGTTGTCCCGTTAAAGTGCTAAATTAATCTTTAAAGTGTCTTTTATAATGCTTTTAGTGACACGTTAAATTCTCAACACTTTGGAAAATATCTAGGACTAGTTTGCCAAGTTTTTGCACTTTACTAGCATTACTAAATGCTGAATTTTGTGTATTAAGTGCAGAATTCTGCATTTAAAGTGTGTTTTAGGCACTTCCCGGCACTGTAACTATCACCTACTGACGCAGTTTTATGGTCTTCACTTCCCTACACTCCTTACTAGTGTAGTATTCTAATTCTGGCTCATACTGGCCTCAAAAGCATTGTCTGTCTAGGTGCTGGCATTGTCAGCATGTCTCTGGGTTATCCGCTCACTGTGCTAACTGTGCTTTGTGCATCATGGTTATCACTAATGTTTGTATGTAGTGAATGGAGTGACAGCATGGAATGTGATGCATATGTATGTATGTATGTATGTAACAGAATTCAGTAAGCAGTTAAATCAACGGTTGTACTCAAGCACAGTCATTAAGCACAAATTAAGAATTAATTAATTGTACGGATACCTGTAATTTTGAGGGTTGTCACATTCTCCCCCCGTTAAGAAAATTTCATCACGAAATTTAGGCTCTGCTTCTAGTTGCAGGGGTCTTAGGAAATAAATGGGGGTATTTTTCTTTCATACGATCCTCACGTTCCCACGTGAATTCTGGCCCATGTCTTGCCTTCCATCGAACTTTGACGAGCTTGACACTACTCCTGCGTGTTTTGTTAACCTTCCAATCTGTAACCTCAATGGGTTCTTCGGTAAAGTGGAGCGTGTCGTCGATATGAACTTCGTCAGCAGGAATGATCACTGTCTCTTGTGTTGGACTCTTTTTCAAATTCGATACATGGAATGTATCGTGAACACCATTAAGTTCAGCAGGTAGGTCCAACTTGTATGCTACAAGCCCAATCCTTTGCAGGATTCTGAAAGGGCCAATGTAACGCGGATTAAACTTCCCACGCTTCCCAAAGCGTGCCACACCCTTCCAGGGTGAAACTTTTAACAAAACCATATCCCCAACTTGAAACTCCAAAGGTTTCCTCCTTTGGTTTGCATAGCCTTTCTGTCTGTCACGAGCCGCATTGATGCGTTCTCGGATTTGTGAAATCTTGTCTGTCGTCTCTTGGACTATTTCGGGACCAACCAGCTGTCTATCACCCGCATCAGCCCCGCATAGCGGTGATCGGCACTTGCGTCCATATAGAGCTTCGAACGGTGCGGCTCCAATGCTGGTGTGGTAGTTGTTGTTGTACGAAAATTCGACCAATGGTAAGTGATTGTCCCAGCTACCACCTAGGTCCATAACACATGCTCTCAGCATATCTTCCAATATCTGAATAGTTCTCTCGCTCTGGCCATCTGTCTGCGGATGAAATGCAGTGCTCAGGTTCAACTGCGAGCCAAAAGCTTCTTGGAAGGATTGCCAAATCCTTGATACAAATCTCCCATCTCTATCAGAGATAATCGAGAGAGGCACTCCATGAGGTGCGACAATCTCCCTCATGTATATTTCAGCAAGTTTGCTCGTGTTGTCTTTCTCTTTTATTGCAAGAAGTGTGCAGACTTTGTTAGACGGTCTACTATTACCCAAATCGTATCGTGGCCTCTGGGCGTCTTTGGCAATTTCGTTATGAAGTCCATGGAAATTTGTTCCCATTTCCATTTGGGTATTTCTGGTTGCTATAGAAGACCTGAAGGCTTCTGGTACTCGGCCTTAACCTTGGCGCAACTTAAACATTTGCTAACATATACTGCAACATCGCCTTTCATCCTAGGCCACCAATAGAATTCTTTAAGATCTTGGTACATTTTATCCGCTCCTGGATGAATCGAGTACCGAGATTTGTGAGCTTCATAAAAAATAACCTTCCTTAAACCACCAAACAGAGGAACCCAAATTCGTTTCATGAAGCATAAAGTCCCTTCCTCATTTGGTACCAACTGCTTCTCCATCCCACGGAGATATTCGTCCTCAATGTTCCTTTCTTTCAAAGCTTCTCTCTGTGCGGCACGAATGCGCAACGAGAGGTCTGTCTGGACAATCATTTCTAAAGCCCTAACCCTTATGGGCTTGATCCTTTATTTTTTACTCAGAGCATCGACGACCACATTCGCCTTCCCTGGGTGGTACTTGATCTCGCAATCATAATCATTTAACAGCTCTACCCAGCGCCTTTGCCTCATGTTAAGTTCTTTCTGATCGAATATGTGCTGCAGGCTGTTGTGATCAGTGAAGATTGTTCATCGCGTGCCATACAAATAATGTCGCTAGATCTTCAATGCAAACATCACCGCGCCCAATTCCAAATCATGGGTGGTGTAATTTTTCTCGTGAACCTTCAACTGGCGTGACGCATATGCTATAACCTTCTGGCGCTGCATCAGCACGCAACCCAAACCTTGACGCGAGGTGTCACAATATACCACGAAGTCGTCCGTTCCTTCGGGTAGCGATAAGATCGGTGCGTCACAAAGTTTGTTTTTCAACAACTGAAACGCTTCTTCTTGTTTGTCACCCCAATCAAACTTCTTGTCTTTCAGTGTGAGTTCGGTCAGGGGTTGAGCGATTTTGGAGAAATCCTCAATGAACCTTCGATAATAACTAGCCAAACCTAAGAACTGTCGAATCTCGGTTGGCGTCTTTGGGGTCTCCCAGTCCTTTATTGCCTCGATCTTTGTGGTATCAACATGAATTCCCTTTCCATTAACCACATGTCCAAGAAATTGGACTTCGCGTAGCCAAAACTCACACTTCGAGAACTTAGCAACTTCTCCTTTTTAAGTAGCTCTAGAATAGCTCTTAAGTGCTGTTCGTGCTCGTCCTTTGTCTTTGAGTAGATCAAAATGTCATCAATAAACACGATCACAAACTTATCCAAGTACGGCTTGCAGACTCGGTTCATCAGATCCATGAAAACTGCCGGTGCATTTGTCAACCCAAACGGCATAACCAGGAACTCGTAATGCCCATAACGAGTCCTAAAGGCCGTCTTCGGGATACTTTCCTCTTGTATCCTTAGTTGATGATATCCTGATCGAAGATCGATCTTTGAATAGAAACTTGAACCTTGAAGTTGGTCGAACAGGTCATCAATCCTTGGCAAAGGATATCTGTTCTTGATAGTCAACTTATTAAGCTCGTGGTAGTCTATACACATACGAAAACTACCATCATTCTTTTTAACAAACAGAACTGGAGCTCCCCAAGGTGAGAAGCTTGGTCTGATAAATCCTTTATCCAACAGCTCCTGGAGTTGCGTTGACAACTCCTGCATCTCCGAAGGTGCAAGTCTATAGGGTGCCTTGGCTACAGGCGCGGCGCCTGGAACCAAGTCAATGTGAAACTCGACTTGCCTTTGAGGCGGCAATCCCCGCAAGTCTTCTGGAAAGACTTCAGGGTATTCTCTTACGACCGGAATGTCTTCAATCTTCAGCTTCGCGACTTCTTTATCCACGATGTGCGCCAAGAATGCGACACATCCCTTCTGTAAACACTTTCTTGCTTTCAGACAACTAATGATTCTTAGTGGCGTATCATGCTTCTCTCCGTGCACTACGATCGTTTCTTCATCCATCATAAGGATGCAGATGGTCTTCTCATGGCAAACAATCTCGGCCTTGTTGCTCGATAACCAATCCATTCCCACTACCACGTCGAAGCTTCCCAACTTGAATGGCAGTAGGTCTAGCGTAAATTCGTGTCCTCCCAGTTCTATCACGCATCCTCTAATGACTTCACCCGTTTCAACTAGTTTCCCATTCGCCAATTCAATCGAGTACGGAACGTCTAACTTACTAGTGGTCAACCCAAGTATATTCTTAAATTCTAACGATACGAAACTATAATCGGCACCAGTATAAAAAAGAACAGATGCAAAGCGTTGGTTTATAGGGAACGTACCGGTGACAACGTTTGGATCCTGGTGCGCTTCCCTCGCACCAATGTTAAAGACTCAGCCTTGCGCCTGATTTAGTTTTGGGCATTCCCTTTTAAAGTGCCCAACGTCCCCACAATTAAAACAGCACGGTCCCCGACCGTTACCGTTACCATTTCCATTTCCACCTTGAGTGTTGTTTTGGTTGCGATTTCCACTCCCAGCTTGGTTTGCAAAATTCCCACGGTTTCCATTACCTCCATTATTCCCTTGCGGGCGATTTCCATTACCATTCCCGTAACCTCGATTACCACCACGCCCAGTACCAGTTCCGGCCCAACACGTATCCTTCGAGTAGCCATTCTTCCCACATGACTCACATTTTCTCAATCCGCACTGGCCAGAATGATGGCGCTGGCATGTATCACACTTGGGCAGAGTGCCCATGTAGCCTTTTCCTCTGCTTTCAACACCGGTTTTGGCTCTGGCCGGCGTGCTCAACTCACCCTTCTTGCTCACATTGCTTGTACCCTGCTTGAAGTTGGAAAATTTTCGTTTGTTTTCACAAGACGATTCAACATGAGTCTCCTTTTTCTTTGATTCCGAAACTGAGAACTTGTTCAACCTAATGGCCTCCTCAGTAAGCGCCACACTAAGGTCGATAGCTTCTGTAATCGTTGCAGGCTTAGACGTGGTAACCATACTCATGATTTGGGGTGCCAATCCCCAGATGAATCTCTCAACACGTTTAAACTCGGGTGTGACCATATACGGTACTACGTGGGACAAATCGTGAAACCTTTGAACATATTCCGCAATCTTGGGACCTTCCATTCTCAGATGCCAGAACTCAGTCTCTAACTTCTGTATTTCAGCACGCGAGCAATACTTCTTCCTCATTAACTCTTTTAGCTCAGCCCATGTTAGCGCGTATGCTGCCGCTTCTCCTAAAGTTTGCACTTGCATATTCCACCACGATAGGGCACCATCCAGAAACAGCCCTGAGATGTAGGTCACTTGTTGCTCGGGAGCGCATTTGCTCATTCTTAGGATAGAGTCTGTCTTTTCAGCCCACCTAACAAACGCAACAGCACCTCCAGTGCCGTTGAAATTCACGGGCTTACAGTCGAGGAATTGCTTGTAGGTGCACCCATTGGGTGGGTTGTTATTGCCGTTGTTGTTCGAAATACTCTCGCTGGTTCCTCCTTGGGAGGCTTCATACTGTGCTATAGCGGCGGCAATTATCCCTTGGAGTTCTGCCTGGGTAGTAGGCATGCGTACTTCGCGTCTTGGAGGCATCATCTAAAAGATGATCATGTTGGTCAGGTCATAGTAAGTATAATAAATATACATATACAGTAACATCCATCAAGCACATAACATCTCATGTTATAAATTAAAACATATAGCTCAACAAAGCATGTAGTGAGAACGTTGCCATTGAGCTTTTCATTAATCACGACCACAATATTGTTTTACAAGTTTTATAGTACATCATATATCAAAGTAAGATCGTGGGGCTACATCACCCCCAAAAGTACAAATTTGTCTACACATATCATATACAAAAAGTGTGATCTCTCAAAAGTCTTCGTAAACTGGCTCAATCGCGACTTTCTCACCAAAATGATCGACCTGCATCAAACCAAAAATACATATGCTGATGGCGGAGGAGGAGGAGGAAAATGAGAGAAAAGCAAACGACACATGTGTAACCAGTCCTCCTCTAAGGCACGACAGACGCGCAACAAATATGCAATCTGCTGCTCAGATGTCAAGAAACGAACGTCTGAATCAGGGGAAAGCGGACGAGGAGTGTGTGGTGCTGCAAAGGGGGTCTGACAGTGGCAAGACGGACGTGGAGCTCTCTCTAACTCCTGAACACGACGGCTCAGCACGTCCTGCTGTAGCTGCAGCGACGCTAGTATATCCTCCGTGGTGTACCCCATATGAAATGGGTGGCACGGGTCGGATAATGGCATAACAGGGGGCGTAGTCCATAAAAATGGCTCCCTCGATGGTGTGAAAGATGGTGCAGTAGGTGGTACAACATGAGGAAACTGTGACAGAAACGGAAAAGATGATGACAGTACGTATGGAACAGAAATAGGCGGCTGCCTCGATGAACCCTCTCTAGGACGAGGTGGCGGTATATCCTCGAGGAATGCGATGGGGAGATCAGTGCGATGGGCGTCCATGTTGTGTGGGTGAAACAGTGGAATATCAGTGGGTGCAGAAACAGGTCCTACGGGAGGTGTGACAGGTAGCACAAATGGTGGGTAATCATCGTCGTCGATCCACCCGTTGAGGGTGTCGGCGTATCGAGGGTCAATGTGAGAAGCAAACGGTGCATGGTCAGCATGCATTGGGGCTGAAACAGGTACTACAGGTGCAACAATGGGTGCATCAATAACAAGATCATCCACCAATGGTGGTGCAACAATGGGTGCATCAATAACAGGATCATCCACCAATGGTGGTGCAACAATCGGTGCATCAATAACAAGATCTTCCACCAATGGTGGTGCAACAATGGGTAGGTCAGCAATAGGTATATCATCAACAAGAGGTGCAATGGCCGGTGCACCCATATCTAGCAGTGCAACGGCTGGGGCCTCATCAAGTACAGGGCCATGGTCAACGACAGGCTCTGGTGCTATGGCGAGCTCAGGGTCGTCAAGGTCCATATCGAAATCAGCAGGAATGTCAAACAATGGATCAACAGGAGCCACAGGTTCCTCTAAGGGCTGGTCCATATGAATAAACTCGATCTCGTGGTCAAGATCGACATCAGGGGGAAAAACTGGGTCAAAATCGTCATCAATGTCATGGTCAAACTCAAACTCGTGTAACGGACCTGGTGCAGCTGACATCGCCATGTCGGGGTCGGCGTCAGGAGAGTGATGCTGCACGCTCTGGACGTGCAAGGACGCGGATGCCACAGACTCCAATGAGTCTGGGACAGGTGAACCAAGAGGAAGCTCCTCTACTGGGGCCTCAGCAATGGGAAGGATAGCATCAACATCGATCGGGGCCCCGCCCTCATAGTCGTCCTCAGGGGGACCCTCCTCGAACAGATCAATGTCGTCATCAGATACGACATCTAGTGGCACATCCGCCATGGGGAAAGCAGTAAGCGGAACTGGAGCAGGGATCACCGCAAGAGGTAGATCCCCGGCAGGAATGCCATCAGCAGGCTCAACTCCGATGTCTGGCAGCGCGAACGGCTGAAAATCATCGTCATCTGTACTCGTGGTGTCGGACGTGTAGACGTCTCCCTCTGACGGTATCTCATCGTCTGACACGACTGCCATGGGGTCCACTGTGTCTGATACTCCTGTGTCGGAAGAAGAAACCATGGTGTCTGTAACACAACCACACATATGCACAAATATCAACATGAAATCATATAAACATGTAAGTCACAATAAAACAAACAAATAGTTCTCCTAGTCTTCCCAGACTACCCCTCCCAGCCTCTCAGACTGAACTTCCTAGTCTCTCAGACTAACTCCTTGGTCTCTAAGACCAGCCTCCCAGTCTCTAAGACTAAATCCCTGGTCTCTATGACCAACCTCCCAGTCTCTAAGACTAAACCTCCCCAATCTATAAGATTGAACCCTTCAGTCTCTAGGACTGAACCTCCCTCAGCCTCTAAGACTGAACCTCCCCAGCCTCTAAGGCTGAACTCCCTCAGTCTCTAAGACTGAACCTCCCCAGCCTCTAAGGCCGAACTCCCTCAGTCTCTAAGACTGAACCTCCCCAGCCTCTAAGGCTGTACTCCCTCAGTCTCTAAGACTGAAATAATATTTTTGAACAGTGTATATGTGCCTTTTGTAAAAATGTTTTGAGCCCTGGATCTGTACGTTTAGTGTATGCAATGTAAAAATGTTTTCGTGAGAGCCCTAATGATCATAGTCTAGACTCGAGAAAGAATCCTAGTTCGCTATGATCGAGGCTCTGATACCAAGCTGTCACACCCTGGCTTTTGCGGAAGCGTGGGTTTATTTTGGTGTGACTTCTTAATACCATAGCACAATCATAACAATGCTATATGAATTAAAACACATGATAGTCATCCTTTCATTTAGTTTTAAAAGTTACCACAACAACATTGTTTAAAAGTCGACACATGAAACCAAATACAACCATGACAATATTTAAAAACATGTTCATACGACACCACAAAAGTCTTGACTAGAAATACGGTTTAAGACTTGTAACCCGTCCAGGAAAGGGTCACACCTCTTAAACCTGGATGACATCATTATTCCCTACATAGCTTGACGTGATTGCATACCTTTCCAGATCCATTAATTTCCTGAAATACATGTAGTTTGAAAAATCAACAAAAAGTTGAGGGAGTTCATGTAAAAGTGAGTATGTATAAACCTTTGTAGTATGTCTGTATGTATGAAAATCCCTGGTATTTAGCAATTAAGGAAAAAGAGATCACCATTGGGTTGCAAAGCCAATGATATGTGTGAAGTGATGCAGGAAGACTCAAACCTAGCAAATTTGTGCGTCGGGCTCATAGTCACCGCCTGGTCCACTCAGCGGACTCAGGAGTGGGGCTCCCTACACCTAAATAGATCTATCACTCATGACCCTCGGTCCTACAACGAGGACTAATGGCCTCAAGTACCACCAACCCACTCACATGATCTAAGTAGTATACCCTCCTTAAGCTAACCATACCATGTATAAAAGTATTTGTAATTAATGTAACATGTATTCCACCCCCGAAGTATAAAAAGTGAAAACAGTTAAGAGAAAAGGGGGACATTAACTCACAGAAGTGCGTATCCTGTAACGTCAATCTCAAACTCGAACTGCTGCGTGACGACCTACACGTACTAATGTCTATTAGACGAATGAGCCGTGCCTTGGCTTAGGGTTTAGTGTTTTGAGTTGCGTTATGTTGGTATTACATTTGTTAAAATAATATTAATTATTTTAACTTAACTTTTGTATTTAGGAAAATAGTTAGGCAACAATTTCGTATTCACACTTCTTAATTATTTTATAAGTGTATTTCCTTC
>JARYGA010027309.1:0-23772 GCA_030545235.1 Helianthus tuberosus
GACAGAAAAAGCTCAACATAGGTTATATAAATGTAAAGAGAAACCTGATTCAAATGCCTTAATGTTTCAGAATCGGATGGGACTACATGATAGAATCCCAAACACATGAGTACATTGGCGCGCGTAAAAGGCCCAAAACCATTAATTTCTCCCAGTTGCTCATTTATCTTCATGTAATTGGATAAAGATGCTTCCCCACCGCAATCTTGTTCAAGTTTCTTAAGGTTAATCCTACCTTCAACAACGCTTTGAGCAAGGCCCAATATGCGACTCGCTCTATAACCAAGATTGCACCTCTTTCCCAGAAAATCTACATCAAGGCCTGCTAATTCTTCTGGGCTAGGAAAGTTTCCCATGGTACTGTGGAAGGCCAATTCTGTCTTTTCACTATTTGATTCATCCACCTTTAAGGTTCCATCTGCTTCACGTGTTGATTTAACATCTTCACTGCATCTTTTTCCAAGATTTCTTGATTTAATCTTGCGTTTGCTCGACTCTTTCCCTGCAGGAGTTTTTGGAGCAAAATTAGTAATCTGCAGCTCCAGTTGCAGTTCACAAAGGGCTCTAGCCATGCTCAATGTCCTAGACCACCTAAAATGAGGAGAAAGAAAAGATCACTGACATGTAACTTTGTAAAGAAACATACGATTAAATGATTAATCATTAAACCGGCCAGAAATCATGTCAGTCATGGACGTCTTAATTAGCAATAGGCATACTGAAGCAAGATAAAAGTTATAAATGAATTAGTCGACTTCACTTGTGTTGTGTTATAGTCGAATTGTTTTAGGTTAATTGGTAAAATGGAAAAAAGATGGCATTTTCATAACAATATTATATTAATAAGTCTTAACAGATTTGGTTTAGTATGCTGCATGCATTTTTTTTTCTTTCATTATTTGCTTTATCCTCATAACATGAAATGAAGATGGATTTTACTTTATCCTCATAACTTGGAATGAAGATGGATTTTACTACTACTATATTCAATAACAGATGTAAAACAGACTATAATTAGTCCCTCAACTTCTAATGTTGTTATCTCAGTCTGCAAATTTAAGTTGTCTTGATGTTCTACTTCTAGCCCCTCACTCTGCTGACAAAAGTGATGATCATCATTAACTTTGGCATAAGTTGATGATGTAAACAGAGCAATAGTAAACTCGTCAATCTGTCAAAAAGCATTCATTCCTAGGATCGAATGCAACGTGCATCAACTCATCTTCTTAAGACATTGACTTGAAAAGTTACAAATTTGAGGGGAAGGGGAAGAATCAGGTTTCTTTGTTTGTGTTAAACTTGGTTCTCAACAGCAGATATAGCAATCAAATATCATACCAGTTAATCATCATTGCCAATTTACATTTATATAGATGAATCAAGCTATGCAGTTAATGCGGTAAAATATCGGATATCGGTCAAGGACCAATATTTGAGATGTAGGCATGGTTGTTAATAGCGAGTAGCGACAAATAGCGACTGCTATTTTATATATGTATATTATATCAAAATACCTTTGGTATATATGCTATTTTACATGTATATTTAACAAAAACCTATAAATCCAGCTATTTTATAGCTATATCTAATTGCGCCGCTATTGACAACTATGGATATAGGTTATCTTGGTGAGATATCGGTAATCTTAATGTAATGCAGAATTTATATATATAACAATTGAACACTAATAATTCGGTGAAATCGGTCAAATATCTGTGATATATCGGTCAACATCGCCGATAATATCGGTACCCTGACCAATATTTGACACCGATATTTTACTAGGGACCGATACAACAGATATATCACCAATCACCGATATTAACTGCATAGGAATCAAGGGAGAGAGAGAGAGAGAGAGATGTAAGTAACTGGCAATTGCAGACGAGAATGCACTTGACCATATCCTCAAACAAGGTTGGAGACCTAAAAACTCTCCCAAAACCTGATGACTTAGCTTCAGCATAGACATCTTGAAAGGCCCTCACTTTCTTCTCCTCTGCATCTGACAAACGCAGCATCCTCCTCACTTGCTCCTGCAACAACAAATCCTCCTATATTTATTTCTTTTTCTATTTCTATTTCAACTGAAATAACTAAACATACGGACCATTAAGGATTGCTCATGTGCAGGAGAGAGATCCACACCACCGGAGTGGAAGACACGGAGAAGCAGATGATCGGCTTCGGGCGGTTGAGAAATTTGGACGGTGAGGGGAGGTTGGTGAGAATGGAAGAGGTGTAGAGGGCGTTGGAAGGTTTTAGAGAGAGGATCCCAGTGATTTGGGGCGGTCATGAAGAAACCATGGCTGCATACGCTTTTTTCTAGGTTGAATGTGGCCGCCGCTTCTCCTAGCGGCAGCTTGTACTCCACATACCACCGCCCGCCGGAGTTAACAACATTCTGCCTTTCCATTTTCAAAACAACTTCAATCATCAACGCAAAATCCTCATCGTTTGTGAGGAAACTATGTTGATCAGTTCTAGTTCTGTTTAAACATGTAAATAATACCTCGCCAGCAGAAAATCCAATCAGAGACACAGACTCGCAGCGGCGGAACTAGAACATTAACTTAGGGGTATCCTAAATTTTTTTTTTCACCGTACAATATAAAAAAACAACAATAAATAAATAAAGTAAAACAAATATCTAATAAATTTGTCCTTTTTTTTCATAGCTTGAAATCGTTCCATCACATCGTCGTCTTTTACTTCACGTAAAAAATCCTTTTCAACCGCACAAACCATAGCATTGTTCAAAAATTCCAGGCCCATTTGATTGCGTAAATCCGTCTTGACAAGCTTCAATTCGAAAAACATCTTTCAACGGTTGTGGTTGCAACCGGTAAAAGCAAAGCTAGCTTCACTACTCGATAAACTGAAGGAAAAGAACTATGCGTTCCCATTTCAACCATAACACGCGCAAGATCACTTATTTTATTCAAGTTTGCAAATTTATCACCATCACTTATAGTGTGACGAAATGGGCAATTGGGATTTGGGCTTATTATTTTCAATTGATTGGTATCCTCGTAGTTGTGTCGTGCCGTGCATTAAAACTTCAAGGCAATTGGGCAATTATTTACAATCTTTAATTTTTTTTGGGCTAACATATTGGGCAATTGGGCTTATTATTTACAATCTTCAATTGATTTGGGCTAACATATTGGGCAATTAGGATTTGGGCTTATTATTTTCAATTGATTTGGGCTTACAGACTCTTTTTTAGGGGTGTCCTCGTAATTGTTCAGGGGTATCCTTGGTATAAAATCCGGAAAAAAATTTACACTACCGATTAAAAGTTGAGCCGTAGCCCGTGCTACGGCTCGGACAACATAAGGTCCGCCCCTGCAGCCACGGAGTTCGACATAGTCGTCAGCTTGATCTGGTTCCCCTTTAGGATGTATCTTCTTGATGATAGTACCGAGTTCTTTAGGGTTGAAGAACTCGTAGTAATGGAGAGAGAGAGGAGGCGATTTTAGTGATGATGTTATGAATTGTCTAACCCTAATCTCTCTCTAGTAATCTCCTTATATACACCCAAGGGGAAACCCAATTAGTTAATAAGGGTAATCTGGCCTATCAACAATTACCAACTAATTATATCATAGGTTTAATATATTTTGATCCAAATAATATAAATGGTTATAATGGCTACACAATTAAATATAAGGGGTTGTTTATTTACCTCTTAATGAGGCTCTTACTGGTTCAGACCTCTTACTGGTCCATCACTTAATGGTTCAGACTGTTTGTTTCACGAGCAGATGTCTGAATGGTTCAGACATTTGCCTCTGAATGGTTAAGGTTTATACAGAGTCTGAATGGTTAAGACCTCTAATCTGAATTGGTCAGACATTTGCCTCTGAACGGTTAGCATTATATAGGCTCTTAATGGTTCAGACCTCTTACCGGTTCAGCACTTAATGGTTCAGACCTCTTACTGGTTCAGCACTTAACCATTCAGATGTTGCCAAACGGCCCCTAACTATAATAATTATATTTAATCTTACAAACTACACAACACAAAATCTTATTATTATGGTAAAACCTTAGCTTCAAACTCATGGCTTGGGATGTGCTCGGTCCGGTTACCGAAAATATTGATACCAAAATTGGCCAAATATGGGTACCGATATCAGCACCAAGAATGCACGGTACAGTACCGGTAAAATACTGGTACCGGTATCAAAAACGTCAAAAAGTGGGTACCAATTCGGTACCGGTTCCAGATCCCATATCAAACATTGTTGATGCGGGCCCAAGTGTGGAGGAGCGGGTCATCTTGTATTTGGAGACCCAAGATCGTGTAACAAAAGTGGCTTCACTAAAATGGCTCTAACTTGGGCTACGGGGGTCCTTTTTGGGCGTGCGACCAGGCGAAACGAACGTGAGAACGAGCTCCAACTTGCTGCAAACCGCCTACGTCATTGTCCGGGCCAAAAAACGCTTATTTCTATTAGTTATTTACGTTTTTATGTATTTTGGGCATTTTGTTTTTGGGCTTGTGTTTGGCCCGTTGTCCTTTTTAGGCCCATTTCGAATTTCTGTTCCTATTTATATATTTCTCTAGTTATTGGAAAAGGCAGACTTGAATTTTGAGATAACTCATATTTCACTTCAAATTCCGTGCCCTTTAGGTTGAATTTTGGGGTTGGGGAAGAACTACACGGGTATTCACATAATCAACGTGTTTGATCTTCATTTTCGTAACACACACGCTACATCAATTGTTTTCCCTAAAGTTTTCCAAATAGTATGATAGCGCACTAACGATTTAGCTAAACAAAGAAGAAGTATATCATACGAATGAATATCGTGTGGATGAATCATATTGAATTTCACGAGTAGCATAACATGTAGCAAAGCAAACTAAATGTAACACAGCCTGAAATAAGTGTCAAACGCTCGTAGCATATCAAGATTCACTAACGTGCTTAACAAAATCTACAACAAGTAGTTTCAACTCTATACCAGGCTTATTACACATTGATCCTGCTCTTCGATCCCTAAAAATCCTGAATTTCATTAATAATTACTTTTCATTATTTTCCATTAATAAACACATAATGGATTTTCAAAGGAATCCATTAAATTCCAATTCAAATTGTTTCCCATTAATAAACACCTAATGGATTTTATTTTTTACGAAGTTGCATATTGTCCTTTAACTATGGAAATTACGTTGGATGTCCTTTATGTTACTATTTTCTTTCGAGCAGTTTCCTTTAGCCATAACTCGGTTAATTTTTATGATGAGTTTGTATTTGAAGTGTTTTTTTATCGAAACTAATTAGTGGTTGATCGAATTTATGGTTTCTTTTCTACTTTTTTACGTTTTTAATTCAATAAGATTTTTGTTTTGAAATTTATTAAGTTTTTTTAAAGAAAAATTGTAAAAAAACAAAACGCCCTGAGTTATGGCTAAAGAAAACCACTCAAAAGAAAATAGTGATATAAACAGGGGCAGATCCAGAGGGTTTTTTTGTTAGAAAAAAATTAGTAAAACCTTTTTTATTTGGAAAAAAAATTAGTAAAAACTTGTAAGAATCTATCAAAAGAAACCGGTGGAAAAAATTTCTGGATCAACAAGTGAACATAAAGGACATACAATACAACTTTCATGGTTAAAGGACAACGTCGGTAAGTTTGTAAAAACTTAAAGGACATATCAACAACTGAACATAAAGGACATCCAGTATAACTTTCATGGTTAAAGGACAATGTCTACAAGTTTATAAAAGCTTAAAGGACATATAAAGATGAGTTAATTACACTGTTAGTCCCTGTGGTTTATGGAAAGTAACAACCACATGTACTAATAGTTCAAAGGAACAATCTAAGGTTTTAACTTTTGATTTTGTAACATCCTAGGGCCTTAAGGCTAACGGCCGTTAAAAACTAACCGAGAACTTAGTACCCAACCTTAAACTTTGGAGAAACTACAGGGACTAACCACAAAATTAACTCTTGTAATATATAAAACACAATTTTGCTTTTTTCTCTTATTATTTAGTTAAACCTTTTTTAATTATGTATGTGAACCATTTTTTAAATAATTATACGTAATTGACGTATTAAAGCTAATTTGAAGCCACTCCAGTAATTAGCTTACAAGTAAATTAACGGGAATAATTCACAAAATGATAACCAAGTTTTAGGAGTGTTTCAATTAGGTCACTCATAAAAAAATGTTCTAATTAACGTATTAAAGTTTATTTTATTTGCTAATCCTTTATAATTAACCTGAATGGGAGGTAAACTATCTTATGTGACATTTAAACACTTCTGGAATATTCTTGGTATTGATTTTATAAATGCTCTAAACTTTTTCTACAGTAATGAAAAATTATCACATGCTTGCAGTTCATCTTTCATCACTTTTGTGCCTAAAAACAATAACCCTATTGGGTTCAATGACTTTAGGCCTATTAATCTTATTGGTTCGATCACTAAAGTTATTTCAAAAGTTTTGGCCAATCGGATTAGAAGTGTTATTGGTTCGGTTATATCGGAGACGTAGTCAGCTTTTCTTAAAGATAGGAATATAGTTGATGGGCCGCTAACTATGAATGAATTAATATCTGGGTTAAAGAAGAAGAAATCGAAAGCTTTCATTTCAAAATTGATTTCGAAAAAGCTTTTAATCACATACGTTGGATGTTCTTGGATTCTATACAAGAACAAATGAATTTCCCGGCTAAGTGTAACACCCTGTGTTTCTGAAGTCAAAGTCAAGGTCAAAGTCAACAACCGATTTCGCGCGACTTGAGTATTAGTGAATTCTTTTATGTGTTTATTTTAGCTGTATTATGTGGAGTAAGTGACAATAATCACAATAATCGACGTATGTTATTCGCTATTTAATCGACTTACGACTGTGAACTATAGGAAGTAACAATGCGATAAAGTCAAATCAATCTAATTTAATCGACATCGAATTGCAATCGCACTCGCAACTCGAAGTACGCATTTTGGTTATGGTTATACGTGTGTGTGTTCCTTATGTGTTATTTGTGCATGTTTATTCATGTTATGTGTGGTAATCAATCGAAACGCAATCGAAACTCAAATACAATCGAACTCAATCGCAATCGAAATGGTATGTTAATTAGTGGAGAAGAGATAGCGCTAGATATGAGTAGTTGGGACTAAAAGTAATTTGAATAGGAAACTCTATCGCATTCGCATCGCTCGCAATCGAAAATCGTCGCGCACCGCACTCGAACCAGGTGTCATCCGACCGGATTGCCATCCGACCGGGCGGTCACTTGATTGAGTGCCAGGTTGCCATCCGACCGAGATGACATCCAATTGGACAGTCATCCGGGCGAGATGCCATCCGACCGACCTGCCTCTTTCCATTTTGGAAATCCTATAAATACCCATGTCACTCTCATAGTTACCACTTTTGGCAACTGGCATCCAAACAGCTCGTGCTCCTCACCTTTTCTTCGATTTCTCTCAATTTCGGTAAGATCTCGTCCTAAATCTTGTACTTCCTTAATCTACACGCACTCCTACACCTTTCTATCTTTTGAATCTTAACTTTTAACCGTGAAATCACTAGATTTGAGGTGTTCTAGGATGACGTCATCATGGTGCTCTTATGAACTTCATGTTTTGGCCTCAACCCACTAAGAACAACTTAGATCTAACCGATTTCCACACAAGTAAACAAAGATCTTGCATAGATCTAAACACATTCATGGTGAAAAACGATTGAAAGATGGTTTCTAACTTTCTTTCAACTCTTTTACACTCAATGCACTCAAAACCGATAGAATCGGGCCTTGATCTAGTCTCCTACTCATTCTTAGTGTTGTGCTAGTTCAAGATCTGGATTCTACACACAAGACCACCGATTTCGGGTTAAACAAGACCGACTGTCTTGAACCGGTTAACTGGTCGAACTAGGGTGATTCCTGTTTGATCGGGCCACTTGGGTCAAGATGGGGTTCTGTTGGTTAACACGCTGTCATAACGTCTCGATAAAACTACAAACAATCAAAATGACCAAGTGAAAGACGAACGGATTAACCAGCACGGAGTGCTATCTGACCGAACTACTGTCCGAACAGACAGCCATCCGAGCGACTGGCCATCTGAACGGCTTGCACCATGGGTCCCACACTTAACCAACCTTACCTAAAGTTTGAGTGTTGAACGAACTGTTGTCCGACCGGACTACCATCCGACCAGATTACTCTTCGGATCATGAGATACTTTGACTTTAACACTCAATCGATTTTTAACATGTTCAATGCACCAAGGATGCCACCCGGTCGAACAACCGTCCGACCGAGTGACCACCCTGCTGTGAACTTGTTCTCACTGAAGTGTCTAACCGAACGGGTTGCCGTCCGACCGGACGACCGTCCGACCGACCGACCTGAAGGGCAGAGATACTTCAATGTTTTCAAAATGCTACAACGAAAACTTCAAAGTTCAAGCTATCATACACAAACACATCCTTCTCATAGGAAGAAACAATCCACTCGAATAGTCATCCGACCAGACTACCGTCCGACCGGATAACCATCCGAACGGATTGCCGTCCGCACGACTGGCTGTCCGACCGGACTACCATCCGACCGGACTGCTGTCCGAGCCACTTACACTTTTCATCGTTTTACGCGTCGCTTATCGTTATGCTATCGTTTTAATCAGGCTAATTCCGCTCTAAGGCTCCCTTCAATCCATCATCGCTGTGAGTATACTCGATCCCTTTTTGCTTTACGCACTCTTGGGTGTTACATACGTTACTTATTCTAAAACACATCGAACACACTACTCAATACTTTAAACGCTAACCGTTACCGCATGCTATACGTGACTAAATGAATGCTTGTTTGTTATGTTTACACATGGAATGCTGTCTATCTGCCTTAGCAACGGTAGTACTATTAGTTTGGACTCAGCACCCGTTCACTCGGGGGTTGTTAAGGACAATTATTTGCATGGATTACAGTGGTGATCATGTATTACGAACTGTTTTGGGCAGTCAATCCGCAGTCATTGGTATCGATAGGTTCATGTCGATAACTAACATGCCTCATTTCACTTTGTGTACGTGCTGGCTATGCGTAACGCTTTCGAACTCTATATGCTATTATCAAACTTGGATGCTCACCTTTACACTATGTGTATTGACTTTTATTTTAATGTATGTGACAGGTTCTTAGGATGCTTATCTGCTAGGAAATCGAGGCTAGAATAAGGCTCTAGAGGCCAACAAATAGTTGTCTGTACAAATGAAATCAAGAGTCTCTAGAAGCAGATAAACAATTGCTCTATTTGAAAAATCTGAGTTGTCGGAATAGAACTATTTGCCTAGATTTTGTCTGTAATAATTTGTTTTACCTTTTAAGACATGGTATGGGACATGTTACTTTAAATTGATTGGTAATGATAATTGTTATGGAAACTTCTGGACAATCTGTTTCGCTCAGTGCCATACCCCGATGTTTCCGCCATCGGTTGGGGTGTGACAGATTGGTATCAGAGTCATAACTATAGGGAATTAGGGAAGACTCGACCTAGTCCGGGTCGATGTTTTAGAGACCTAGTCTATAGTTAGGAACCAACAGACCGACTTGTACATATCTGTTAGGGATTTTGTACAAGCTTACCGCTATCTCTCGCTATTCTCGCCTATGCTACACAATCATTGCACTCTAAATTTCAGGAAGAAAGGGCGGAATAGGTCGAGATTTGGTGTGAAAACTGCAACTCTCGATTGAATCGCTTGTTTGACCTGTATTTATCCATGAAACGCGAGAATTCGCGTTGGACCAGGAGTGAAATCCATACTTTAACGCGGATCTTCGTCTCTATTTTTATCAAAACTGGAATGAAGTTGTTAAGTTAGGGGTGAAACCCGAACCTTGAAGACTTGTTCCAACCCCTATTTCATTTTACAAAACTCTCACTGAAGTCTCGACGGACTCCAACGACCTGAAGTCACGATATGACCAACGGGATACGTGCCCAACGCCCAAGAATCGAGGCAAAGGCACTGTCCTGAAGGTCAAATATGCACAACAAGTCCTTGTGAATAGTCAAATCGCTTTGGATAGTCAACGTCTAATAGCCGCAGACGGTCTATTTCTCGATTTTTATGTGTTTCGATTCTGAGCCCGCAACTGCTGACTCTGATGATTCATCGATTTTATGTGCTTATGTGCTTCTGTGTTTATATGAATATGTGATTATGTACCTATGTGTTTACGTGATACATGTTACATTGCATGTTCCTAAGCTTTAGTAAGTAGTAGACGTGTGAGGTGAGACTCGAATACATTATGTTGAGTCCTGTGACGATGTCTGTTGCAGACAATGTCATCTGGATCCCGCCACCCACCACTTTCTCGCCAAGAAAAGAGAGACAAACGTCTTGCTGCTATAATCGCTAAACAAGTAGCAAAAGCTGTGAGTGATGTCTACGAGAACGTCAGCAAATCATCTGAGGAGTCGAGAACCGAGACTCCTAAAGCTACTCCCAAAGCTGCTTTCAGTTTCAAGCAGTTCAAGTCTTGTGGGCCAAAGGAATTCACTGGTGAGGAAGGCCCTACAGCGTTGTTCCAATGGTTTGATTCCATTGAGGTCACTCTACGACAGAGCGGTTGCCCCGACGATCTCCGCACCCTCAATGCAACTGGCGTCTTCCAGTCCCGCGCTTTAGACTGGTGGACGGCTGAGAGAAACAAACGTGGAAACGATGCAGCCTATGGTCTGTCGTGGGACGAACTCAAGGAGGTCATGCTGGAAGAATTTTGCCCTCCTCATGAATGCCAAAAGTTGGAAGATGAATTCTGGCACATAAAGCAGAAGGATGGTGAAAATGCTGCTCTCACTGCTCGTTTCAAACAGCTCAGTATCATCTGCCCTGACCAAGTCAAGACTCCAGAAATGGCAATCAAGAAGTATATCCGAGCCATGCCTGACTGTGTTGCAGATTTCGTGCAAGCGGCTAAGACTAAGATGATCGAAGAGACTTACCTATTGGCCGCTGAAATCAACGACAAGCGGGTCAAGGCTGGTGTGTGGGATAAAACTTCAAAGCACCTGCATCAAGCTACCACCGCCGCTCCAACTGCCGAAACCGCCACCGCTCAATCGTCTAAGTCCTCACGCCTCAAGAAGAACAACAACAACAGCAGCTCCAGCAACAAGAACTGTGCTGTCACCACCACTGCTGCTCCTCTCTAGGCCGTACCGGCGGCATCATCACCGACCAGCACCAACTACGTATGCACCACCTGCAAAGCGTGCATACACAGTCCCCCACCCGGCTTGCCCAACATGTTCCTATCATCACCCGGTGGGTCTTGCCTGTCGTTTTTGCGCTCACTGCAACATGTACGGCCACTTCACTGCTAACTTCCGTACTGGTCCATGACAAGCCCCAGCTCAAGCCACTGCTCATCAAGCTCTGCTCTCAGCCCCGCAAGGCCAACAAGCGGCTCAGGCAGCCGCGATCAACGCCCGAGTCTGCTTCGCATTTGGTGATCCCAACCACTTTGCGAACATGTGCCCGAACAGGGTTGTGAAACAAGAGCCCCAGCAGCAGCATCATCAATAGTAACAACATCAGCAGCAGCAACAAGCCGCACGCGCCAGAACTTTCAACATCAATATGCGCCAAGCCCAGGCTGACAACAACGTGGTTAATGGTACGTTCCTTGTGAATGGTATTTATGCGTCATGTTTGTTTGATACTGGAGCCGATAATTGCTTTGTGTTGTTCGAATTCAAGAAGCTACTTAGTCGTAAACGTTCCCATCTCCCCTCGACGTTCGATGTTGAAGTCGCTACCAGAAGAACTGTCGTCGTTAATTCTGTTCTTCGTGATTGTACTCTCGAGCTCAACAATCACATCTTCCCAATCGACCTTATTCCGATGCAACTCGGAAGTTTTGACGTCATAGTAGGCATGGACTTTCTTAACGAAAACCATGCTGAAGTTGTGTGCTTCGATAAGATGATTCAATTCTCGCTCGCGAATGGTGATGTACTGTGTGTCCACGGTGAAACCGCTTCGAAAGGTCTCAAGCTCATGACGTGTGTCCAAGCTAGCAAGTATCTCCGCAAGGAATACAGAGCTTTCTTGGCTAACATTGTAGTAGCGGAAAAGGAAAAGAAAAGGAAAGACGTTCCTGTGGTCCGTAAATTTCCTAATGTGTTCCCTGACGACCTTCCCGGATTACCGCCAAGTCGTGATATCGACTTTCGTATCGATCTCATTCCTGGAGCCAATCCTGTTGCCAAAGCTCCTTACCGCCTCGCACCGTCTGAAATGCGTGAACTCGCAAACCAACTCCAGGAGTTACTTGAGAAAGGATTCATTCGCCCGAGCACCTCTCCTTGGGGCGCGCCAGTCCTTTTCGTTAAAAAAAAGGATGGGTCGTTCAGGATGTGCATCGACTATCGGGAATTGAATAAGTTATCTATCAAGAATCGCTATCCCCTGCCTCGCATTGACGATTTATTTGACCAGTTACAAGGTGCTACGTGTTTCTCGAAGATCGATCTACGCTCAGGCTACCACCAGCTACACTTTCAAGAGGAGGATATACCCAAAACCGCTTTTTGAACCCGATATGGCCACTACGAATTCGTTGTTATGCCTTTTGGTTTAACCAATGCACCTGCGGTTTTCATGGATCTGATGAATCGCGTGTGTAAACCATATCTCGACCGTTTCGTCATCGTGTTCATTGACGATGTCTTGATCTATTCCAAGTCGAAAGCCGAACACGCGCAACATCTACGTTTGGTTCTCGAGCTACTCCAGGAGAATCAACTCTATGCTAAGTTCTCCAAGTGTGAATTTTGGCTGGAGGAAGTTAAGTTTCTGGGTCACGTCGTAAATAGTTAAGGTATTCACGTCGATCCCGCGAAGATTGAAGCCGTTAAGAGTTGGATTACACCTAAGAACCCGTCTGAGGTCCGTTCTTTTCTCGGACTAGCGGGCTATTATCGACGATTTATCGAAGGATTCTCAAAAATAGATGTACCGCTTACCGCTCTCACGCATAAAGAAAAGCCTTTTGTTTGGGGAACTGAACAAGAGTCTGCTTTTCAAACCCTCAAGCACATGCTTTGCAATGCTCCTGTTCTCACTCTACCCGATGGAAACGATGATTTCATTGTCTATTGTGATGCTTCCAACCTTGGTCTTGGCTGTGTCCTTATGCAACAAGACAAGGTTATAGCCTACGCATCTCGTCAGCTCAAAATCCACGAGAAGAACTATACAACCCATGATCTCGAGCTAGGCGCAGTTGTTTTTGCGTTAAAGATTTGGCGACACTACCTATATGGTACCAAGTGTACGATCTTCACCGATCATAGGAGCCTACAACATATCTTTAATCAGAAAGAACTTAATATGCGTCAACGCCGATGGGTAGAACTTCTCAACGATTACGACTGTGAGATTCGTTATCACCCAGGCAAAGCAAATGTTGTTGCCGACGCGCTCAGCAGACGGAGTTATTTGCTCAGCACTCGTAACGTCCAAGCCCAATACGATCTCGAAACCCTCATCCGCGAATCCCAGCATGCTTGTTTTAATGAACGCACTCTGAAGAAGGAACGAATCTACCATGATGGAGCCCATCTTGTAAATAAGTCGAATGGGATATTCCACTTCCTGGACCGAATTTGGATCCCTAAACGGACCGATTTGCGACAGATTTTGATGGACGAAGCCCACAAATCCCGGTATTCTATTCATCCCGGTGCCGACAAAATGTACTGGGACCTTCGCTACAAGTACTGGTGGCCGGGCATGAAAAGGGATATTGCTCTCTACGTTGGAAAATGCCTGACCTGTGCAAGAGTCAAGGCTGAACACCAAAGACCCTCTGGCTTACTCGAACAACCGCCTATCCCTATGTGGAAGTGGGAGAGCATAGCCATGGACTTCATAACAAAGCTTCCGCACACGTCATCAGGTCACGACAACATTTGGGTTGTTGTTGACCGTTTGACCAAATCTGCTCACTTTTTGCCAATACGGGAATACTACAAGGTAGAAAGATTAGCCCGAATCTACACCAACGAGATCATTTGTAATCATGGGACGCCTCGCGACATCATCTCTGACCGTGATGCTCAGTTTACCTCGCGACTGTGGGAAACGTTTCAAACGGCTCTCGGTACATCGCTTAATCTAAGTACCGCTCTCCACCCTCAAACCGACGGTCAGACTGAAAGAACGATTCGCACTCTTGAAGACATGCTCCATTCGTGTGTCATAAACTTCGGTGGTAATTGGGATACATACCTTCCGTTAGTCGAATTCTCGTATAACAACAGTTATCATTCCAGCATTCAAATGGCACCATTCGAGGCTTTATATGGAAGAAGATGTCGATCGCCTATTGTGTGGCACGAGATCGGTCACTCGCAATTAACCAGTCCTGAGGTATTACAAGAAACGAATGATAAAGTCCTCCAAATTCAAGAAAACTTGTTGAAAGCTCGAAGTCGACAGAAAAGTTATGCCGATAGACGACGCAAGCCCCTTGAATTTGACGTTGGCAACTACGTACTCCTAAAGGTATCACCTTGGAAGGGTGTGGTCAGATTTGGCAAGAAAGGGAAACTAGCACCTCGATATGTTGGACCTTTTAAGATTCTGGAAAGGATCGGAAAAGTCGCCTACAGACTCAAACTACTGAAGGAACTTAGTAACATCCACTCGACTTTCCACGTGTCAAACCTTGGAAAGTGCCTGGCTGAGCATGATTTAATTGTACCTCTTGACGACCTCTAAGTAAACGAAACACTACACTTCGTGGAGAAGCCTGTCGAAATCATGGATCGCCAAACCAAGCAGCTCAGACGCTCTCGCATTCCTATTGTGAAAGTCCGATGGGAAGGCAAACGAGGCGCATAGTTCACTTGGGAACTCGAAAGCGACATGAAGGCGAAGTACCCGCATGTAACAACTCGTATCAAAATTCCTAATTATTATTTTAATTTGTCCAATAGGAAACCCTAATTGAGACCCCCAAGTGATTCTGCATAAACCCTAAAATTTTCAGAACAATCAGAATCAGGATCAGGGCCCCTAAAACTCAGGGGGGGGGGGTATTCCTTATTGACGATTATCCACATAAAGTGTTGTCAAAATCGAATTTTACAAATCCGCTGACTCACCTGAGCTATAAACACAAGGGGCTACCCTATAATAGGGTGGTGCCCCTCACGTCACACGACGCCCCAACATGGACCCCTCGCGTCACGCGAGGGGGTCAAATTTTAAGTATAAATAGAGGGGTGTGGGACTTGAATTTTGGCACTTGTTCGACGTTAAAATTCGTTATACACACTGAGTTATGATCTGATTACTACAAAACACACACACAACACGAAACGCTGCCGCAAAACAGGGTAATAACTCGATCACTGCTACGATTCAATGTCCGATCAATTGAAACTATCCAATGGATGTTTAAGTGCTGCCCACATTAGGGTTATGCTTTGTCATTCGTCGTGAACTCGATGGATGTTTAAGTATCGCACTTTGTCATTCATTGTGAGGGTTTAATCTCGTGAGTTATCGTAAATGCTGTATTAGTTACTAACCTAGTTCGTGTGCATTGTTATTTAAATTAGGTTACAAGGCTAATCAGTAGGCTAGACTCTGCCCGTATTAAATCTGCAAAGTGAGTCATTCTCTTTTTATCAAAGTATTTTACAAAATTATGTTATTTTCAAAGTTATAATTACAGGGATTATGTCTTTGTAATCTCCAAATTACAGCCGGTATGTGGGGTTTTGTATACATTACTTGATAACCGTCACCATTAGACAACGGGTTAGCCAAGGGGTGATATGACCATAATCACAGACACCATTGGACAACGAGATAGCCAATAGGTGGTCGAGTGATAAATACCGTGGGTAGATGGTTGATATGTATAAACATTATAATCGCTCTTAATACTGTAAATTATAACAACACATCGTTTTAGTAAAAAGAACGATTCACCAGTATTTCCCCGCTGACAAAACCTTTTTCAAACATGTTTCAGGTGATCTGTTGTGATCCAGGAAAAGTGCTGCGAAACACTACAAGCTTAAGGAAGTGGCTCAATATAAATAAAGAAACATGTTTTGTAAAATAAAGATTTCCCAGTGAAATCACCATATTGTAAATTACCGGGGTTTTATCCCGAATTATGAAATAAAATAATCGGGCAAATTTCAGTTTTAAAGGATCCTGCTAAAATCTCCCGCTGTCAACTCAATTAAATAAATACCACGGGATTTTCTGTCCCGCAGCTCCTGGACCGGGTCAAACCGGGCCGGGGGTCGTGACAGAAAAAGTTGGTATCAGAGCCACTGATTTAAGCCAATTAAGTATTTAGAAAATACTTAATTTTGCTGATTGCCATTTTGTGATTTCGTGTTTTATTATTTGAATATTTGTTTACAGTATGGGTAAGCAAAGACTTTCGGATATCTACCATAAATTAGATACTTCACCGAAAGAAAAAGGAACCTCATCCTCAAAATGCCCAACAAATACTGAGGAAGGAATATTTGTTCGAAAGGCACAATATGAGGAACCACTTTCTCCTAATAAAAGAAGTTTGATTATTAGGAAAAGTCTGGAGAAAAGAAAGAAACCACAACCAAAAGAAGTAATGATTCCTAAGGAGACACAGAAAATAGGGAATAACCCACCATGGGAAGACAAATTAGATGAAAATGGGTTGATCTCTATATGTTAGCCACTGTAGCAGTGAATGCAAAATTTTAAATACTTTGACCTAGTATTAGCACCCATATCATCTACAATCCAGAAACTCTAAAAGAAAACTTTTCCCAGTAAATAAATAAGTTACAATAATCCCTAGTATGTTTTAATTGTCAGTTGTCCTTTGTATTAAATTAGTCACACGGTATGCAATAATACTTGAATGTTTATCTGTGAAATTTTTTTTAACTTAGTATTTTTGTGCATTTTGCATATATGCTAAACAACATGAATGAGTTATCTGAAGCCCTTCAGAATCTCAATCTCTATCCGGTGAAAATAGAAGTTTCCAAAGACTTTACTGGTTACATACCCGATATAGAAGAACCTATGGAATTCAACGCTTCACCTCCGGAGAAATCAAAGCCTAAGAAAATGAGAAGATTCGTAGGATGGAGGCGTATACGCAGGAGAAAACCAGCAACTAGAAAGATTCCCAAAATAGAGAATCCAATAGATAAAGGAAAAGGGATTGAGATCGGGGAAGGTGTTAGGCAAACAGAAATAGAATTTGGGGAAAGTTCGAGGCAAGCCGAGGAATTACCTCTACAGGAGGAATTGGATCGCATACTGGCAGGCTGTGATATCATTAGCCCTATCAATACCAACCTTTACCCTTATCCTGCTGAAACTCAACTTCCAATAAATTTGGAACCAGCCATCCCAGAACCTTTAATCCATACTCAACCTCTAGGAATGGACGAGTGGTGGACCAATGACTGGCAGTTTCAAAACCTCCTAAATAATCCTTATACCTTTTTCCCTCAGTTCGACCCAGAACCTATACCAAAACCACCAATGAGCACTGAAAACTTAGCTGAACTCCGCCTGGCGAGGAGCTGATAGGTGCAGGGAATAGGATCCGGGAAGTGGGAGAACAAATCTCCTAGAAATACGACGAGAGGGAACGTCGCTTCTAAGGTGCCCAGGGATAGGATGGTTGTGAAGCTGTGATTATATAATAGTAATAGTAATAATAAAATAAGTCTGTAAAATAACCTACAAATAAAACCTTTGTAAGATAACGGTGTGTAATGATGCATAACATATATATAAAATAGGAATCGAGAAATTAATAATTTTAGCTATATGTGTGTTGTGGAATTGCATGATTGTTTTGTGTATAATTGCTATTTACTCTATACTAATAAAATATATATATTAATTATCAGATGGAAAACGCTAATAATGAACCAGTTAACGAGGTTAACCAATCTGAGCAACACCAGGAAGATCAATTTATGACTAGGCAAGATATCGAGAATATCATTGCTCAAGGAATAGCCAATGCTATTCCAGCAATCCTTGCTGCTGCCCAAAAACTTGTTGAGCCTCAACAAATTATTCCTAGCAAACGTACTCCTGAAGATAACTTCAGCAATAGCGTAAACGGAGGCGGTAATCATACTAACAACGATAATGATCCACGGCAGGCCCCGCTCCCTAAGAAAATGAAAGCTGCAACGCCTGGTTGCACTTACAAAGAATTCCTTGCTTGTAAACCAGCTGAATTTGCAGGAAATGAAGGGGCGACTGTGGCACTGCGTTGGTTGGAGAAAACCGAAGCACTACTCATGATAAGTAAATGTGCTGAGGAAGACAAGGTTATGTATGCGTCGCATCTTTTTAAAGAAGGGGCGTTAGAATAGTGGAATACGGTACTTCAAGCCAAAGGAAGAAATATGGCCTATGCCATGAGTTGGGAGGAATTTAAGCAGCTAATAGAAAGAAAATTCTGTCCTGAATACGAAAAAGAACAAATGGCAAATAAATTCCTTAACCATCAAATGGTGGGTGTAGATTGTCGAGGATATACTTCGACATTCTTCGAATATGCTAGAGTGGTACCAACACTGGCTTCGCCAGAACCGGTACTTATTTCCCGCTATATTTGGGGATTAATTGGCAAAATCCGTAATATCGTTAAAGCTGCAAGACCTCGCACTATTGACGATGCGGTAGAATTAGCTAACACCCTAACTGACGAGCTGATACGCACAAGAGATGAAAACAGGAAAAAGGAACTGGCTTAGAAAATTACCCAAGGATTTCGTGTGGGTAATAATAGTAACTTCAAGAAAAGAGGAACGGGACAATTCTCAACTCCGCCGTTCTGCAGGAATTGCAGAAAGAAACATTATGGAAAATGCAATGTAACCTGCAACTTTTGCAAAGTTGTAGGACATCGCGAAGAAGACTGCAGAAAGAAAACAAGGGTTTGCTATAACTGTGGAGAAGCGGGACATTTCAAACCAGAATGCCCTAAGTTGGTTAAACCAGCACACAATAAAGCGAAACCAGCTGACGGAGCTACCAAGAAGAATGTTCGAGCATTCCAGTTAACTACTCAGGAAGCCGAGCTAATCCCTGACGTGATAGCTGGTACGCTCCTAGTTCACAACGTTTACGCAAAAGTATTATTTGACTCTGGTGCAAACCAAAGTTTTATAAATACTTCATTCAGCCAAGCTCTTAACTTACCCTTAACCAACCTGAGGCAGATTTTTACAGTTGAAACGGTAGATGGGAATTCTATTAACATAGATAAGGTTTTGCAAAAAGAAAATATAGAACTTTCAGGTCATAAATTTATGCAAATCTATTACCAATGAATTTAGCTGGATTCGATGTTGTGTTAGGAATGGATTGGTTAGTAGCCAACCATGCTCGAATCCTTTGTGATAATAACTCTATAGAGATTCGTGCACCTACCGGAAAAGTAATTCTGATTACAGGGGACAAGCCGCGAAAACCCATGAAGTTCATTTCAGTAATGAAAGTTGCTAGTTATGAACGAAAGCAAGGAGTAGTGTATATGATTTCAGTAATCATTAACACTAAAGGTAAGGAACTTAAGGAAATTCTGGTAGTATCAGAATACCCGGATGTCTTTCCAGAAGAACTCCCAGGATTACCATCCAATAGGGAAGTAGAATTTAGGATTCATCTAATTCCCGGAACTACACCGATAGCCAAGGCACCTTATCGGTTAGCACCCACCGAAATGCTAGAATTGAAGAAACAATTAGATGAATTACTAAGTAAAGGATTTATACAACCTAGTTCATCCCCGTGGGGAGCACCAGTGTTGTTTGTGAAAAAGAAAGATGAGTCAATGAGAATGTGTATTGATTATAGAGAATTGAATAAAGTTACAATTAAGAATCGATACACATTACCTAGGATTGATGATCTTTTCGATCAACTTCAAGGAGCTAGATACTTTTCTAAGATCGATTTACGCTCTGGATATCATCAATTGAAGGTACAAGAAGAAGACATACCTAAAACTGCTTTCAGAACTAGCTATGGTCATTACGAGTTTACAGTCATGCCCTTCGGATTAACAAATGCTCCGGCAGCATTTATGGACATGATGAATAGAATCTGTAAACCGTACTTAGATAAATTTGTAATTGTCTTCATCGATGATATACTTATTTATTCCAAAAGTCAGGATGAACACTGTCAGCACCTGCATGCACTCTTAACTTTGTTAAGAAAAGAAAAGCTTTACGCCAAATTCTCGAAGTGTGAATTTTGGCTACAAGAAGTGCAATTTTTAGGACACATGGTGAATCACGAAGGTATTCACGTAGATCCTACTAAGATAGAAGCGATCACCAAATGGAAGGTTCCACAAACAACTATGGAAATTAGAAGCTTTTTAGGATTAGCTGGATACTATAGGCGCTTTATTAAGGATTTTGCCAAGATAGTTGTACCATTAACTAAGCTAACCTGTAAAGCAGTTAAGTTTGAATGGGGACCTAGACAAGAAGAAGCCTTTAGGATTCTGAAGCAAAAGCTAACAAACGCTCCAATTCTAGCCTTACCAGAAGGAACTGAAGATTTTGAAGTATATTGTGATGCTTCAAAGCTAGGATTAGGATGTGTGCTAATGCAACGCAAAAAGGTAATTGCGTATGCTTCAAGACAATTGAAAAAGCACGAGGAAAATTATACGACTCACGCCTTAGAGTTAGGAGCCATAATTTTTGCCCTTAAGATTTGGAGACATTATCTGTATGGAAGTAAGTTTACTGTCTATACAGACCATAAAAGCTTAAGATATATCTTTGGGCAAAAAGAGTTAAATATGAGACAAAGGAGATGGATGGAGATTCTAAGTGATTACGACTGTGATATTCAGTATCACGAAGGAAAAGAAAATGTAGTTGCAGATGCCTTAAGTCGTAAGTATCATGAGAAACAACGAAGGGTTCGTGCTCTTAGATTAAATCTACAGTTAGATTTAATGGAATAACTAAAGAATGTTTAGGAAACAGCAATCAAGGATGATGCTGAAGGAATGAAAGGAAGAGTAAAAGAATTGGAGCAAGGAACTGATGGAATTTGGAGATTTCATAAGAAAAGGATTTGGGTACCTAAGCAAGGAGAATTAAGAGATAAAATTTTAGAAGAAGCTCATAAATCTAGGTATACCATGCATCCTGGTAACAATAAAATGTACCAAGATTTAAGAAATAATTTCTGGTGGATAGGAATGAAAAAGGACATAGCCAGATATGTTTCTAAGTGTCTTACTTGTTCACAAGTTAAGGCAGAACATCAAAAACCTTCAGGTCTACTACAACAATTAGAAATGCCTGTATGGAAATGGGAACTCATAACAATGGACTTTGTTACTAAGTTACCCAAAACCAGAAAGGGTAATGACGCGATTTGGGTAATTGTGGATCGATTAACCAAATCAGCTCATTTTCTACCCACGAAGGAAACCTTTAGCATGGAAAGATTAGCCAAGTTGTATGTAGATGAAGTCGTATCCTTACATGGAGTTCCACTCTCCATTGTATCAGATAGGGATAATCGTTTCACTTCCCACTTCTGGACAAGTTTCCAGAAAGCAATGGGAACACGACTAAATTTAAGTACGGCATATCATCCACAAATAGATGGGCAAAGTGAGAGGACGATACAAACACTGGAAGACATGCTTAGAGCATGTGTAATAGATTTTGGTGGAAATTGGGATGATCACCTACCCTTAATTGAATTCTCCTATAACAATAGTTATCATTCAAGCATTGAAGCTACCCCATTCGAAGCACTGTATGGACGAAAGTGCAGAACTCCGGTTTGTTGGGCAGAAATAGGAGATAGTCAATTATCCGGTCCTGAAATAGTGCAAGAAACTACCGACAAGATCACTCAAATCAAGGAAAGACTAAAGACCGCTCGAGATCGTCAAAAGAGTTATGCCGATAATAGACGCAAGCCACTAGAATTTCAAGTCGGAGATAAGGTACTTTTGAAAGTTTCTCCTTGGAAAGGAGCAGTTCGATTCGGTTAGAAAGGAAAGCTAAGTCCAAGATACGTACGACCATTTCCAGTAATCCAACGTATAGGACCAGTTGCTTATCGCTTACAACTACCAGAATAGTTAGCTGGAGTACATGATGTATTTCATGTATCCAATCTCAAGAAATGCCTATCAGACGAATCCCTGGTAGTACCTCTTCAAGACATAGAGGTAAATGATAAGTTAAAATTCGTAGAAAAACCACTTCAAATAGAAGACCGAAAGATCAAGTTTCTCAAGCATAAACGACTAGTGCTAGTCAGAGTCAAGTGGGATTCAAAGAGAGGACCTGAATATACTTGGGAGCTGGAATCAGAAATGAAGCGGAAATATCCTCACTTATTCCAGTAAATCTCGAGTACGAGATTTTTATTAAGGTGGGGAGGATGTAACAACTCGTATCAAAAGTCCTTGTTATTATTTTAATTTGTCCAATAGGAAACCCTAATTGAGACCCCCCAAGTGATTCTGTATAAACCCTAAAATTTTTAGAACAATCAGAATCAGGATCAGGGCCCCTAAAACTCAGGGGGGGGGGGTATTCCCTATTGACGATTATCCACATAAAGTGCTGTCAAAATCGAATTTTACAAATCCGCTGACTCACCTGAGCTACAAACACACGGGGCTACCCTATAATAGGGTGGTGCCCCTCGCGTCACGCGACGCCCCAACATGGACCCCTCGCGTCACCCGAGGGGGTCAAATTTTAAGTATAAATAGAGGGGAGTGGGACTTGAATTTTGGCACTTGTTCGACGTTAAAATTCGTTATACACACTGAGTTATGATCTGATTACTACAAAACACACAAACAGCATGAAACGCTGCCGCAAAACAGGGTAATAACTCGATCGCTGCTACAATTCAATGTCCGATCGATTGAAACTATCCAATGGATGTTTAAGTGCTGCCCATATTAGGGTTATGCTTTGTCATTCTTCGTGAACTCGATGGATGTTTAAGTATCGCACTTTGTCATTCATTGTGAGGGTTTAATCTCGTGAGTTATCGTAAATGTTGTATTAGTTACTAACCTAGTTCGTGTGCATTGTTATTTAAATTAGGTTACAAGGCTAATCAGTAGGCTAGACTGTGCCCGTATTAAATCTGCAAAGTGAGCCATTCTCTTTTTATCAAAGTATTTTACAAAATTATGTTATTTTCAAAGTTATAATTACAGAGATCGAAACTCAAATACAATCGAACTCAATCGCAATCGAAATGGTATGTTAATTAGTGGAGAAGAGATAGCGCTAGATATGAGTAGTTGGGACTAAAAGTAATTTGAATAGGAAACTCTATCGCATTCGCATTGTCGCAATCGAAAATCGAAACAGCAAAAATCGTCGCGCACCGCACTCGAACCAGGTGCCATCCGACCGGATTGCCATCCGACCGGGCGGTCACTTGATTGAGTGCCAGGTTGCCATCCGACCGAGATGACATCCGATCAGAAAGTGATCTGGGCGAGATGCCATCCGACCGACCTGCCTCTTTCCATTTTGGGAATCCTATAAATACCCATGTCACTCTCATAGTTACCACTTTTGGCAACTGGCGTCCGAACAGCTCGTGCTCCTCACCTTTTCTTCCATTTCTCTCAATTTCGGTAAGATCTCGTCCTAAATCTTGTACTTCCTTAATCTACACGCACTCCTACACCTTTC
>JARYGA010027310.1:0-54158 GCA_030545235.1 Helianthus tuberosus
GTGTACATGACCCTTTTTATTTTAACACTTTTGGGTGCAATACATATACATTATCAATTCACACAATCACATACTTTATGCTCAAAACACAAGCAAACAATCCAATATACATGCTTAATACGTTATGCTTGAATTTGTATATGCTAGACTATTCTTATGCTTTAGACTTGTCGTTAACTTCGTACTAGCCTCCCTTAACATATGTAGCGCTATAGGAGTAACGCACCACCCGTATTCTTGAGGTCATGTTAAGTTAATCATAACGGTCTTATCATTGCTAGTACAAGATTACGCTAGCAGGAATCTTTGGGTTGACATTTATAGTTGCATGCTAGTTATACGTTAACTCTTGATAACAATTATGCCATGTGGATTCGTTTAAACTCGCATACTTATGCTAGTAATCAAACTTGTATACTCACCAATACTTTTGTATTGAACTATACTTTAATACGTATTGCAGGAAATTGATGATGATCATGACGCGTGAAAAAGAATCTAGTAGGAAGGACTAGAAATGCACCAAACTTTAATTCGTGCTTATTAGTTTAGTCATTTGATACTTGTTGTAATTTTTTTTGTTTCAAATCTGTTGTAATTCTGTTTCGAACAATGTACTTGATGTTAGCAATGAAATGAAATATTGTTTATTAAATATTTGTCATATTTAGTGTTATGAAGTCTCTTGTAATCTCGTTTTTGTCTCACTCCGATGTTTCTGCCATCGGTTGGGGTGTGACAAAAATGTGTCCCATAATTGGGTTGGTCTTTTAGTAACATTAAAATGGAAGGCGTAGACCTTTTGATTTATGTCTCTTAACGGGTCATTTTGGTAAAATGTCATACCGGAGGGTAAAATTGGAATATATTTTTTTTCCTAGAATAAACCACCATAAAGGAAGTTGTGGTGGAAGATATAATGAAAATCTTGATAAGAAAGTAGGAGGCATGAGTTAGAATGCGAAATGCCTCATAACAGGTCGGTTGGGTAATTAACTTCAAACCAAAATAGTGATTTGAAAAGAAAACATATTTTCAGCGCCCGGGTAGGGGGCTGAAATAAAAACATGTTTGGATGAAATTTATTGTGTTTAATATTTTCATTCAAATGTTTGATTAAAATCGTTTGACGGTTTAACTTAAACACTAATTTTTTTAGTGTTTATAATAGGCTATCTCAAGGACGGGAACCGGACGAACGACCAAGAACGTGAAGAACCGAACACTATTAAACCAATATCTCTTTGGAGACTTTTCACGAGAAAGTTGAAGCATGATCATGCTTGACAAAGTTTTATTTATTAAAACCTTATTGTTTTAGGTGGTAACTTATTTGTGTAATAACCCGTTAAGTTGGTTTGTCTTGGTAATCCGTTAACCCAGACTCGTATACGTTAACTATTTAAAAAAAAAGAAAAAAAATCTGGGACCTAATTATCCGCGTTTTTATTAAAATATAGAAAATGAGCTAGAGTGTTACAAGTGGTATTCAGAGCTCAAGGTTTAAGAAATTAAAGGGTTTTGGGTATACAGGTTTGGGTCGGGCCAAGGTAAGTGGGCCACAAGTAATGGTGGCGGTTCGGGTTTATTCAGCATGGGCCGTTACGGGGTCGGGTAGGGTTGCGTGACGTGTTTCGGTTCCGAATGAGTTACATACAATAATGTCACGAGTTTGGGTATTTATAAATAAATAATTAGATATATATATATATATATATATATATATATATTATAACTAATAAATGAAAGTTATTTGGGCTACGTGTCACTTGATTAGGGCATCCTCAGTTGTCTTTTCCCGCCCAACAGTACCATCCCCTTTATCTCTCCTAAAAACCCTACATTCTAATTCTTCTCCTGTACTCTTCATCGAAACCTCATCTTTTCTTTCAAATCTTCTCTTGCAATCCAGTATTCAAGCGATTTCTGATCATCCAAACATCACGTTCTTGATCATTGGAGCACTTAATCGACGGTAACAACATCAAGCCCATCTTAGATTCTTTAATCGACGGTAGCACTTAATCGACGGTAACAACAACAACCCCATCTTATGCTATTCTTTTTATTGACCAATATTTGTTTTCTATCATCATGTCTTTTTCTGATTTGGATATAATTTGACCTAGGCTCGATGTAATTGAAGATGGTTGGATTACTATGCTTGCTCGTGGATCATCGTCTTCAATTACTTCCCACAACTCTGTTCTTTTCTGACTTCTTCTTTGCTCTTTTGTGTACTCTTGCATGATGTTATTGTGTGTAGATTAGTGTGGCTTCAAACATTGTTGTCCAATTACTGCCTGCTGGTTTTTTTTGGAAATTCTTATGTTTTTTTATGTTACAACTTACAACTACAGTTGTTTTTGTCTTTACATCATGCTGGGGAACTTGCTGATGGTGTTAATGATACTATGTTCATGTTTTGCAAGAAAGAGCAACACTCGATTGGACCGTATGTTGTAGACATGTTTGAATTTTTATGTCGAGCCCTGAATCTATTATGATAATTTTGTATAGGCTGAATCCGTCGCAACAAAATCCGTGTCCGAAGTTGCTAACGTTGCCTACAATTTTGACTATTGCTCGAGTCGCATCTATTCCTCTTCTGATTTGCAGTATGTTTTTCATTTCTGTTTGTTGATTGATATTTGTGAGCATTTGAATTGGAGCTTAATTGTTGATAAGTTTTGTAAATTATCCTGCAAAATTTCAATTTATTACAATTATTATATACTGGTTTTATTACAATTATTATATACTGGTTTATGCTCATTTTCATCCTGCAAAATTTCAATTTATTTGTTAGCTTCTTAAATAATAAGCCTTTGCTAAACATTAACACCATAATAAGTTATAGTTACAACTTTAAGCAGCTTATGCACATCCCAACAGCCACCATACCTGATTATCTAGATTCTAATAATTCTGTTTTTTTTCTTTGACGACGTAGAGAGCTGTATTGGTTCCTGCACTAGAAGGCCGAGATGTCATCGGGCGTGCAAAAACGAGAACTGGGAAGACATTAGCCTTTGCAATTCCTATAACTAAACAACTCACTCCGGTATGATATATATATATATATATACACATAGGGAGGAGTTCATGCGAGAACCACCCTTATTGCGAGAACCGCGAGAACCAATGTGAACACAACCTAAAATAGCTAAAAAACCTAAAAAAACCTAACCCCCACCCCCCCAAGCTAAATGCTAAAAACTAAAACCCCCAAAAAACCTAAAAAAAAACCTACCCCCCCCCCCCCCCAAAAAAAAATAAAAACCTAAACCCCCCTCCCCCACCCCCCAAAAACCTAAACCCCCCACCCCCCCAAAAACCTAACCCCCCCCCCCAAGCTAAAATGCTAAAAACTAAACCCCCAAAAAACCTAAAAAAATAAAAAAAAAATCTAAAATTTTTTTTATTAATATTTTTTATGCTCAAATCGCTACTTTTAGTGGCAAAAAAAAATAATTTTTAATTGTTTTTTTTTTTTTGCTTCGAAAAGTAGCGATTTTTATATAAAAAATATTAAATTTTTTTTTGTGTGATTTTTAGCTATTTTTAGGCATTTTTGGTTGTGTTCACATTGGTTCTCGCGGTTCTCGCAATAAGAGGTGGTTCTCGCATGATCTTCTCCCTATATATATATATATATATATATATATATATATATATATATATATATCTACTCACACTCTTGACTCATGTTTGCTAAACCAAGTTCTTTTTGTAGGGTTTATTTCGTTCGACTTCACCATGAATGCTTCTTCGGTTTCCGAATTTCATTATTTGTTCAAGCTGTTGATGATTGCAGATTTAGGCGTTGGTAAGATCAGTCTTCTGTTGAGTTTCAGATTCTGATTCAGAGGACGAGTATGGATTGAATGATGGTGGTAGTGATCATTTATTCGGTAGATAACTTAGTTATGTTTATCTTATTACAGACGTCTGTGATTTGTCCGTTTGTTGTTTGTGCTGTTTTGAGAGGTATAGAGTTCAATGAGGCGAGATATAACAGCTTTATTGATCTTTAAGATAAGCTTCATCAGAATATATGCAGGTTATATATGAATTTCACTTTCGTTGCCAATTGTAGTGTGTAGGATCCATACATATGATTTGGACACAATAGACGACCCATTCACGTATGAGGTTCGTGATTTTCTTAAGTAGTCAGATTTGTGCGGCGTATATTTTATCTCTTAATGCTTTATTATTATTGTTTGTAATTTATTCAGGCTTTGCCACCGTCAGAGATAGAGTTCAAGCCACTAAAACAAGTAAAAAGAGGCTCGATTGCAAGCTGGACGGCAAGAAGAGGTTCGTCAACAAGGTAATATTTTTTTAAAATGCATCTAGCTCATAATGAAAATTACTGGTAGGTAATGTATGATGCAGCTGGTGTGCGATTGCAAGCTGGACGCCAAGAAGAGGTTCGATTATAAGACACTTGACTCTTAGAGTAGGAAAGATGTATTGATTGTTGTTGAAAGATTGAACATCTGCTGTGTATATAGATATTTTGTTTCATGTTGAGTTGAGAAATTAATTAATTTATTTTTCACTAAACAGATGTAAAGCGTCTTATCGGTAGAAGGTTTAGTGATGCCTCTGTACAGAGTGACATCAAATTGTGGCCCTTCAAGGTCACTTCTGGCCCAGCAGAGAAACCGATGATCTCTGTCAGTTACAAAGGTGAAGAGATGTTATATATTGGCATCATTTGATTTGACTCCTGCTCAGGTAAGATTGTATGCATTATGGCCCGATTTTGTACAAATGAGTTATGGCTTACGATGTAATTTATTGGCATAGTAATCTGATTTTTGGTGTTTTATTTGGCATTGACAGGAACATTGCTTACAAAGGTTGCAAACCCGTTTAGACATAGCCTATGATGGTTCGATTCCAGAACATTAGGTACATTATGTTTCTTGTGGATATCTGTTTTGTTAGATAAAACGCACGTTATGGATGTTTGTAAGTTTTAAAAAGAGGGATAATTGATTTGATATTTCCATTTTTGCAATTTTATCGGTGTTTTAGGAAGCATTGAGGGCGTTATGGAGTTTTGTCAGCTAATTAGTTTAAAATTTGAAATGACTGTTGGGTTAAAACCACTGTTGGGTTAAAACAGTGTTTTGAAAGCACTTTTGAAACGACTATTCGGTTAAACAGTGTTTTGAAACCACTGTTAGGTTAAACAGTGTTTTGAAACCATTGTTAGGTTAAACAATGTTTGAAACCACTGTTGGGTTAAACAGTGTTTCGAAATGACTATTAGGTTAAACAGTGGTTTCAAAACACTGTTGGGTTAAAATAGTGTTTTGTGGAGAAAACAATGGTTCTTTTTTTCCAAACAGTAGTTTGACTTTGGTCAAACAGCGTTTTAACTTTGGTCAAACAATGTTTTAACTTTGGTCAAACAGACTTTTGAACCATTAAGAATCATATTTTTGCAAACAGTTGTTTGACTTTGGTCAAACAGTGGCTTGACTTTGGTCAAACAGTTGTATTATACGTGTTATTGTTTATCATTTTGTGTTTCTTCATACTTTCGTTTTACTGGTTAGTTTTTGTTAATATCTCATTACTCTTCTACTTTGTAACAGACGATCGAGAGTAGCCCTTGCGGTGAATATGATGTTGGAGGGGATGTTAACCTGTCACAGTTGTTATGCTTTTAACCCCACCATAATTGCTTTTGTCTTTATTCTCCTTTTATTGCAGAACCTTATAGATCTAGCAGGTTCTGAGAGCTCTAAAGATGAGACAGTTGGAGTTCGTCGAAAAGAAGGATCCTATATAAACAAAAGTCTTCTAACTTTTGGAAATGTGAGGCCTCAATCATTGCCATTATTTTTTCAGTGTAATAGTTTGCTCTATAAATGTCTACTTCTGGTCATATTTATGTTCAAAACTCCCACTGCAATAAAACACTACTATTTGTTGACATTATATTGCTATGTTCATCGAAAGTTTGGAGGAGAGTGATTTTTTCTCTCTGAAGACATGAACCAAGATCGTATCCTGATCATCTTCTCTATGGCGAACCCATACAACGATTAGGTAAACAACCCTTCTACTTTTCCATCACTACGATTCTTGGATCATGATCATAGCCGTTTGCAAGTCGTTTGTTCTATCGTTGTCGATCTTTGCAAAGCTTTCGAGTTTAAGGTATGTTGATTTAACTTCTTGACATGACATTTTAATCCAATCGACCGTCTGAAAACATGTAGAGTTTCAGGTAATCTAAACGGTCTTGTGGTGAATCAGTTTTACCATGAAGAAATGAAGTACCAATCGACCATCGAATACATTAGATAATTCTGAGAGTATATATAATTATTAGAATATTTCAAGTTATCCCTGCAAATAACTCAAGGGGCTGGAGTTAGTACTTTATTCCACTAATTATTATCTAATAATACTATTAAATTTAAAATGATCAATTTATCTTCTTATTAAATTTAAAGCATATTTTATCTACAAATTATGTACTCATTTGCATCATTCTCTTTGTACTCGTCTTATAAATACGCATGTTATTAATAGTTTGACTATTTTTTTGAAGCAGTTGCTTTTATAATTTGTATATTTTGATTGTGACAATATTATTGAAGGGAATTGTTGGATAAGCTGGGGTTCCTTTTTCTACATAGCAGAGTCCGAGTTTGAGGAAATGTAAGTACTATGTTACTTGTGTAATTTATGTAGTGCTTTGTATTTTTGTTAACTTAAAATATGATATTTAGCATCTCAAATTTCATGAGAACTTTTATTAAAAAAGATAAACACCATCTTATTCTACAGATGGTCAAAAGCTATTTGTTGAGTATTGTATATTCATGTTTCTTTACCTGTGCTGGGTTCATTCTCTATGTACTTTTCTAATAAATATGCTCATGGAAATTGACGGGTTTCAAACAAATGAGGTATATACAACAATCTCAATGTTTTTTCTTTATATGCTTTAGCCTACTCTTATAAAGTAAATGTGTTTTTTATTCAGGGGATAATTCTAATGGCTGCAACAAATTTTCCTGATATTTTCGATCCAGCTTTAACAAGACCTGGTAGATTTAATAGTCGTTAAATATATATTTGGATCACAAGTATGATGTTAGACTGTTAGTTCACAAGTATGATTTGGGGTTAAATATATATTTGGATCAGAATTTCATTTAATTTGGCGATGCTCGGTCCGGGATATGGTGGATTTTTTCTTATAGCAGTGGGAACTCCAAGGATGGCAAGAAAGTTATTCATTTGGTGGCACTAGCGACTTTATGGACGGTGTGGTTGGTAAGGAACGAGCTGGTGTTCAATAGAAGAGGGCTGATCTGGATTAGGTAACATAGGTGAATGATGTGCGAATGATCCAACAAGTTGATTTTTCCGTAGGCATAAGTGGGAGAGAGGACCTACAGGCAGCGAGGGTGCTGATTATAGGATGTCGGGAGATGGAATGATGAAGAGGATGTCGGGTTTTGGGTGCAGAACAAGTTGGATGCATATGGAATTACCTGAATGGGAGGGTCTTCAATGGATCAAACAAATCGTTTTACAATCGGGTGGAAGAAATAAAGGAGGCCGCGTATGATTGGGTGTAGAACAGGTCAGATGCGTATGGTGTAGCCTGGGACAACTCGAGGCGTTTTGATTTATCATTCTAATTTAGTTCTTTGTACAGAAAATATGGTGTGTCCCAGGTTATGTGGTCTATTTTGTTGTAATATGGTCACTTATAGGACCTTGTATTTTGAGTAGATCAAATTTGGCCTGTTATCTAATTTTAGATTGTCACCCCTGTTATGCGAGATTCGGGTTTGTTTACCTAACTCACCTTCGGCCGGTTTTGGGCTGAATCAGACCTGATATGGATCACTTGGGTTACTAGGGCTGAATCGGCCCTGATATGGAACACGTAAAGGGAACTTAATATTGATAATAAAGTGCATTGACTTTATAGCTAAGCTATAAAAAGTTAAGTGATATTATAAACCAAGAATAACGTAGAAGGATTTAATATAAGAAACTTTCTTGAGCCCGTGAAGCAATCCCGGGTAATAACCTATTATATATATAGATATGAATACATTTAAAAGAGAGACTTAATCGTGCGATGCAGACAGTAAAATGTCACGAAACATAAATACGTAATCGATAGAGTGAACG
Source organism: Helianthus tuberosus (assembly GCA_030545235.1). Classification (NCBI taxonomy): domain Eukaryota; kingdom Viridiplantae; phylum Streptophyta; class Magnoliopsida; order Asterales; family Asteraceae; genus Helianthus; species Helianthus tuberosus. Next base: position 8,185 of record JARYGA010027310.1, read on the forward strand.
GTTCAAACCTTGAATGTACGGGTTGTCACAGTTTATGTTTTGCTTGTCTGACCTGAACATCCTTTATGGTAGGGATGAGCTTTTTTTCCCAAATACCCGTACCGTACCCGTACCTGTACCAGTACCAATTTTAGGTATTTGGTACATGTATCGGTACCCAATTTTATTGATTTTGGTATTCGGTACTTTCGGTATTGGTACGGGTAAAAACGGGTACTGGTACCAAATTTTATGTAGACCTTTAAAAGTTTTTTTTGTATTATGTTTTATTTCGTGGTATGGTATTTATAGTACTCGTATTGATTTTACCTATATGGTACCCGTATCGTATTCGAAAATACCCGTACCAGTACCCATGGTTGTAAAAATCCCGACTAGTCTCCGATTAGTCACTAATCGGCGGTTCACCGATTAATGGCCGATTAATAGCTAGGCACTCAATGGCGGTCTTATTCTGGCTAAATTTTGGCTAGATGCTGGCCAAATTTTGACCAAACCATATAAATTCCTTCCAATTACTTAAAAAATGGGTTAATGAGGGGTTAAAACATGTTTACTTTAAAAAACTACATATAAAAATGTGTGTGTATATATGTAACTAAAAATTACATATAAAAATCTCAATCCGATTAATTCCGACTAATCCCTATTAATCCCGATTAATCGCTAGTCAGTACACCACCACCCGACTAGCGCCTAGCGATTCTTACAACATTGCCAGTACCAAAGCGGGTATCGTACCGAAAATACCCGTACTCGTACCCAGACCGTACCTATATATTTGGTACGGTATTTGGTACCCAGTTTTGTTCAAATTCGGTATCGGTATTTTTGGTACCGGTACGGGTATAGGTACAGGTACTGTACCAATCCCATCCCTACTTTATGGGCATAAGATACAAGTGGGAGCTGGTAATGAGTATTTGGAGGAAGGAATGCTCTTTCAGCGAGCAGTAGAGAGATACAGAGAAAGAAAGAAAGAAGAAAATGATGGAGATTCCATTCAGAATTGAAGAACAAAAGGAGCAGGATGAAGCTAGACAGAAGAAAAATGCTGAAAAATCTGCTGAACTGCAATCATCCGCTCCTCAAGATAAAGATCCTTCATCAAAATCAGATGTGCAAGTCATACCACCTCCGACTTCATCCACATATGAAGTCACTATGGAGGACCCACCAATAACCAGTGAAGCTGCTACTCATCAAACAACACCACCAACGAATGCTGAAGAAGAAACCGCCAGCCCGAAAGTTCAAGACAAGGAATGAAGACTCTTAGAGTACGCAACGGTCTAGGGGGATATTGTTAGAACATTTTGAGACCGTTGGTACTTGAGTTTTATAGTTTAGAGCTTGTTTATAATAGTTAGATAAACTAGAGGGGCCAAAACTGAACATTTTGTAATCTGTTTAATTAGTGGCGGCGTAGTTAGGTTCCCAACGTAATTGTTAATTACGTCGGGTAATCAGTGTCTATATATATCAATGCACCACTCCTTAGGTTTCCAAGTTTCTTGGACTATGGTGGTTTTGTGTTTTTTATCATTGTGCAATCTTCTGATACTCATGCTTTAATCTGATATCTAGACTCCTTAATTGTATTTATCATTATGGGATTACTAATCAACCTTGGTTGATTCATCCTTAGTAAGATTCTTCATCTTATTCTTAGTTTTCTTGGTTTTCTTACTTTTATCACTCAAATACTTAATCAATAGGTGTTTGTGCGTGTGTCAATCATTATCACTATGATCCAAAGCTGATTTGGGCCTCATAGTCACTTTAACGTGGCAATGTTCCCGGTATTAGGTGAGAAAATACAAAACAATGTGAGACAGAGGTTCAAAAGATTATAAGTTGCAAGAAATTGAAAATCAATTGCCTGGTGCTTTTATTGATACAAACAGAGTTGCTAAATCTCATATACCAGCTGCTAATGCTCCAGCTCGAGTAAGGCAATAGATAATAAGATGACTCGTGAATGTCAGAAATGTTTGAAACATGGAAGGCCAATCGCTTCGAAGGTTAAAATCATCGAAAAAGAAAAACACCTGTAAAGGAAATTGACCATAAAGAGAATGATTTTGATGAAACGGTGAATACCAAAACCTTTCATAAGGAAGATGTAGATGTACTAACATAGAGATATCAATCAACTATGGTAATACACATATCATATGGAACTGATATGAAATGGAAAATATTAATGAGATATTTTCTTATTCTATAGCAAGTGACATCATTGGTGGAGATGATGACTCTGAACCAAAATATGTGAATGATTGTCAAAATAGACATGACTAGGATAAATGGAAAGGCGCTATGCAAGCTGAATTAGATTCACTTAACAAATGAACAGCTTTTGGATCTATTGTTGTTATACCTAAGGTGTAAAGCCTGTAGAGTATAAAAGGGTTTTTGTACGAAAACGAAATGAGAAAAATGAAGTTACAAGATATAAAGCCACTCTTGTAGCTCAATGTTTTTCACAAAGACCAGGGATTGACTATGAAGAAGGATATTCTCCCTTTATGGATGCAATAACCTTTAGATACTTAATCAGCTTAGCAGTTTCTAAAAATTTAGAAATGCGTCTTATGGATGTCGTTATCGCTTACTTGTATGGATCACTTGATAGTGACATCTATATGAAAATCCCTGAAGGATTCAAACTCCCTGAAGCGTTAAATTCAAAACCCAAAGAAATGTATTCGATCAAATTACAAAGATCTTTATATGTGTTAAAACAGTCTGGAAGGATGTGGTACAATCATTTGAGTGAGTATTTGATAAGTAAAGGATATACAAATAATCTTATCTGTCCATGTGTCTTTATTAAGAAGACAATGTCTAGATATGTAATCATAACTGTACATGTTGATGATCTAAATATAGTTTTGACACAAAAAGAAATTCATGAAGTAGTTATTCTTTTAAAGAAAGAATTTTAAATGAAAGACCTTGGAAAAACCAAATATTGTCTTGGTTTACAGATTGAACATATGAGCAATGGAATACTTGTGCATCAAATGAATTATACTGAAACGTTTTAATATGGACAAGGCAAATCCTTTGAGCACTCCAATGGTCGTTAGATCACTTAATGTCGAAAATGATCAATTTCGTCCTTGTGAGGACAGCGAAAAAGTTCTTTCTCCAGAGGTACCATATCTTAGTGCAATTTGAGCACTTATGTATCCTACGAATTGTACGAGACCTAACATTTATTTTGCAGTGAACTTGTTAGCAAGATTTAGTTCAGCTTCTACTAAAAGGCACTGAAATGGGATTAAACATATTTTTTTGATATCTTCTAGGTACTGTTGATTTAGGCTCGTTTTATCCTAACGATTTAAAAGAAGGATTAGTTGGTCATGCAAATGCATGTTATTTATCTGATCCCCCTAAAGCAAAATCTCAAACTTGATATGTATTTATGAATGGAGGAACTATGATTTCATGTCGTTCTCAGAAACAAACACTTGTTGCAACATCCTCAAACCATGTTGAAGTCATTGCATTACATGAAGCTTCAAGAGAACATGTATGGCTAACATCTATGTCACAACACATATTGACTTCTTATGGGCTTGAGAAAGATCAAAGTCCAACTCCTATCCACGAAGATAATGTAGCTTGTGTCTCTCAAATGAAAGAAGTGTATATCAAAAATGACAGAACAAAACGTATACCACCAAGATTCTTTGCATATACTCGGGACCTTATTAAAGACAGTCAGGTCAAGATGAGATATGTCCAATCCCACAACGATTCAGTTGATTTTCTCATAAAAGTAGTACCTACAAGAACTTTCAGGAAACACGTTCATGATATTGGAATGTGTCACGAACGGAGAATATAATGCCTTACGTATTGCAACTTGAGGGTGTCACACCCCGACCACGTAAAACAACAAATCGTGGCGGAAACGTCGGGGAGTGTCGTAACAGAATCATTGTTTCACAACCATGGATTAAACAATTTCATTTTATTGAATTATTGAACTCATTGTTTTATTAAAAATCAGATAAATACAAATAATTGTCTCTCTAGTTTTAAAGTTTCTAAGGCACAAGTCCATCTTATGTGTAGCATGCATCAACAATCATCACATAGCACCACCTGAAACATATGTGAAAATAGGTACGTCAGCATAAAAATACCTGTGAGTAACATAGGATTTGTGTATTAGATTCATGGCTTTGGATAACACAAGAAAAGGTTTTATGTTTTCAAAAATAGCCACGAATCCTTGTAAAAGTTTTGTTTCTAAAATGCGTCGTTTTGGTAAAATGTTTATAGTATATACAAAAATATACTATGGTTTTGAGATAAGCGGATGAGTAGTATATCTAAATATACTTTAGTTTTGAAATAGTTAAATATATAGTATATTAGAATATACTTTAGTTTCGGAAATAATAGATTCGGTAGTACATCACAAGTATACTTTGGTTTAAGAATGCAAGCATCGATAGTATATCAAATCATACTTTGGTTCTTGTAAATAACATATCAACTTATTCTTTGAATTTGAAAATAACACATCAACTATGCTTTGGTAGTATATTAAAATATACTTTAGTTTGTGAGATAACAAAGTCGGTAGTATATCAACTATACTTTAGTAAGTAATATCACGTAGGTAGTATGTCAGAACATACCTAAATCGTGGTTTAGTAGTATATCAAATTATACTTTAGTAAACAATAGCATATCAAATTATGATTTAGCAAACAGTATCACGTTGGTAGTATATCGAAATATACCATAAATCGTGATTTAGCAATACGTTCAAACCTTACTGCATCAAACTACACTTTAGAGACTATAGAAGTACCACAAAGGCAAATTCTATTTGGTTAAAATTTGGTTTCTGACAATCCATACAACAGGAATGGGGTGTCTAGTCCTATAGCTCTATATCGTACTACCAATCGGCTTGATCACTGTGAATGAATGTATAAATAAAGATATGAATAAACAAATAGTCGTAACAAACTTTGGAAATCAGTCGTTTAAACCATGGATAATAGTTCAATTCGTCAAAAGATAGTACTTATGCATGTGTAATCATATAGTCAAAATCATGAAAATAGCGTATCGACACATATGTATCACCCCAAAACATTTGAAAACGTAAAATAGGGGACTATGTACTCACATCGTAGTGCAAAGTATCCTTGATTAAATGAACTAGCAACGCTCGAGTAAACCAAGGAATTCAGATAGCACCTAGTAATCAGATCGCTATGTTAATAAATCGACGCCTAAATCGGAAGATCGGGTAGAATGAGGTCTCGTAAACCAAAAGAGTATTGGAACTCATGTGATATGGTTTAACAAAGCCTACATTCTAAATCAGAATCTATCCTAAGTGCTTTCGACCCATTACGACCCATTAAGGTAGCCTATGCTACTTTAACACGTCGTTCGCGTGAATGCGCGTTCGAGACGCCTAACTAGTCCTATGACAAGTATTATATGCCCTAACATGTTTAAATATGTTGCATAATCAGTTTAAGTGGCAAAAGTTAAGTTACATATGCTTAAATACCAATTATGCATGAAAAAGGCATTTTGGTCATTTACCTAAGGCATATAAACTACCTATCATACAACTAATTAAACTAAGTGACCATAATGTATAACCTCGGAAGGTTATTCCATATACAACTATGGTCACATAATATGCTTGGTCAGATCCTAATGATCGACCAAACGAGTCGGGTTCGAAAGTCTTAGCGGTTGTTAAGACCGCTTATCTTACGACCCTATACAAGCACTAGACTAAAAGTGACGAGTTAAACATGTCAAAACATGTTTAACTAAGTTAGAAAACAAGTTCAAAACAAAGTGTTTTGATACACGAAAATAGTTTCGTCTCAAAATACGCATAAACACGTACTTTGACCGAAACTTTGACTCGTCACTTCGACTAATCAACGTGGTAATCAGTAGGTATAGTATTACGCTCACGTTGCAAAGTTCAAACGAACTTTGTGTTGACCAATTCGTGGTCAAAGCAGAAAGTTAAACACTGTTTGACTTTCATCCTTGAAAAGCATAAAAGCATGAAAGAAACTTACAAAGGGTCAAAGAAATAAAGATTTGATTCAAATTGCTCAGGTATGAAGTATGAATACTCCAACTTAGAGCAGATTTGAGATCAAGTGTGAAGAACCAAATGAGAACCCATTGCTATTTATAGGAAGATTGGATCATCAAGATCATTCCAAGTGTTTAGAAGGATCAATCTTGGCCCTACATTTGTGCACATGGTAATTAAATACAATGGGGATCCAAAACCAGCTCTAGGTATTGAAAATTTTGCATAAACAACCCTGGAAATCAAGCCTGTTGAATAATTCTTGCTCTGTCACGTGGTGTGCCAGGGTAACCTGGTTCTAGCCCGTGGCGCGGGGGAGCTCGGTTTCAAGTTTCCAGAATTATCAGAACAGGTCCCTGCATGCTTAAAACTTGGTTTTCGGCACGTTTAAACCCCGTTAACCCTATTTCAAGGCCCTAAAATGAAGTTAAAGTATAGGGAACTTAAAATATGCTTGAAAACTTCTCGGCTATCGGTTCGTTTGGTCGTACGGTTGCGTTATTCGGTTAATTACGATGAAAACTCGAACGGACGTAAAAACGATCCAAATTATGCGAAGAGTGGTATTTTTTGTATTCCAATCACTAAAATAAAATATTTTAATGATTATAAAAAGTTTTGGATGTGCGGAATGTTCAGAACGTAAGATATGCGCGAAAATGCAAACTTATTCACTTTTTGACGCTTTTAGTCCCTGTTTGATCAAAAATTTATTTTCGCATACCGAACCCCTCAAAGCCTATTTCTAAACTATGTAAAGGATATTTAAGGTATGTTTAACTTATGATCAAGTTCCAGAATGTTCGTTACTGTACAAATCGACATAGTTTCACAGTTTGACGCAAATAGTCCCTGCGATCGAATAAACTTGTTTTCGACACACCAAACCATCCAAAACTTATTTCTAAGTTATGTAAAGGATATTTAAGGTATTTTAAGCCTATGTCACTGTTCCGGAGTGTTTTTTGCATTAAACTGATTACATTTACGCATCAATTCGCGTATAACCTTCCAGAAAGCGATTTAAAGCTCGAAATCGAAAAAGAATTGATATGTGCAAATGATACACATATTTATACAAATCCTTGTTATGAAACATAAGATTTCATTGGTTTTGAATTCGTATGATGGTCGTAGTGACACAGGTGTCACAGAGGGGGAGCTATAGACTGCACTCTTTTTCCCTTAGCTTAGGTTTTTTCCCATTGAGTTTTTCTTTAACAAGGTTTTTAATGAGGCAGTACTTAAAGACCCCGTAGTTTGCAAAGTGTCATCCATGGGGGAGTGTTATGAATATTATATGTTATATATATTATATCACACTTACCATGAAGATCAAGATTTAACTCTAGATCTACCAAGCAAATAGATGAACCCTTTGTCAAACTTATAGATAATGTACCATACTACTTATCTAACAAATAGTTAAACTTTTCTATCAAATAGTTAATCTTTACGTAGTAAAAATACTAGCTCAAGGTAAAAAAGAAAATGCACCTCATGTATACACTTTCATAAGTTATTCAATTCTCTACTTCTTAGAGGGTGTTTGGGATTGCATTTTGAAGTGATTATTTGATTATTGCGTTTGTAAAACATAAATAATATAAAAAGTGTTTGGATGAAAAAAATGATTATCTGCCTCCAAAATGCAGTTTTGGAGAAGCATGTACCTACATGCTTTTTCAAAACGCAGTTTTGAAAACGCAAAATCTATTTTGAAAACGCATAATCTATTTTAAAAACGCAACACCAAACACCCCCTTATTCTTATACACTTTTTAAAATTGTAAAAGTTTTAGCACTAATCTCGTATTAATTTTTATTATATTATAACACTAGCCTAAGATCCCGCGAGTTTCGTGGGTGGCTTAACACAAATATATAATATCTACTGGTATTGAGATAAACTTTGTAATGAAACAACCTTTCAATATAAACGTATAAAATTATATTGAACTAAATATTATAGATAAATGATTACATGAAAATCACAAATCACTAAATACTTCTTTATAAACTACATTTGTATTTATAAACTACATTCTAGGTATATATGTGCGACTACCAATAAGATTGCTTTAAGCAACTGGAGATGGGGTGTTTGGGATTGCTTATTAAAACTGTTATCTGCTCATTGGGCTTTGATACACTGATGTGACATCTGTGTCTCTTTGACCATAAAACAAATATCAAATCAATGAAATATTGTGTTTCATACTTGGGATTTGTATAAATATGTGCATCATTTGCACATATCAATCCTTGTTCGATTTCAAGCTTTAAATCACTTTCTGGAAGGTTATACGCGATCTGATGCGTAAATATAACCGGTTTAATGCAAAAAACACTCCGGAATAGTGACATAGGCTTAACATACCTTAAATAACCTTTACATAACTTAGAAATAAGTTTTGGAGGGTTTGGTGTGGCGAAATCAAGTTTATTCGCTTACAGGGACTAATTTCGACAAACTGCAAAAGTATGACAATTCGTACTGTAACGAACATCCTGGAACTTGATCATAAGTTAAATATGCCCTAAATTTTGATCAAAAGGGACTAAAAGCGTCAAAAAGTGCATAAGTTTGCATTTTCGCGCATATCTTACGTTCTGAATATATCCGGACATCCAAAAATTTATGTAATCATTAAAATACTTTATTTTAGTGACTGGCATGATAAAATTCCATTCGTCGCGTAATTTGGATCGTTATTTGCATCCGTTCGTGTTTCGTCAAAATTAACCGAACAACGCAATCGTACGGCCAAATGAACCGACATCCGAGATGTTTTTGAGCATATTCTAAGTTCCCTATACTTTAACTTCATTTTAGAGCCATGAAATGGGGTTAACGGGGCTTAAACGTGCCAAAAACTAAGTTTATCAAGTGCAGGTACCATTTCTGACATTTCTGGAAAGTCAGCCCTCGCGGGCCGTGTAAGATAGAACCTTATCTTACGCGGGGCGCGACATATGCCTAGTTCAGCAACCAGTTTTCTATTTCAGCAGCTGTTTTCCTGGGCCTTTGCACATGGTTCCTTCATACTATGGGTAAGATTTGATGGTTTTCATGCTCCCATTGTATTTTAAAAACTTGGGCCCAAGTGTAAGGTCATGATTCAAGCTCGGTTTGCGAGGAATGATCCTAACGGTTGTGGATTTCCTATAAATACCCAACCCCAATTCACTTGTTCCTCACAAAATCTGATTCAATTGATCTAAGTTGGGGTTTAGCATTTCATACCTGAGCAATTTGAATCAAGATTCCCTTGCTTGGACCTCTTGTAAGTATTCTTTCGTGCTTTTATGCATTTTTAAGCGTAAAAGTCAAAAAGTGTTTGACTTTCTGCTTTTACTGGTCAATGGTCAACACGAAGCTCATTTGAACTTCGTAACGTGAGTGTAATCACGATGGTTATAGTCCCGTGTGACTATACCTACTGATTACCACGTTGATTAGGTGTAGTGACGAGTTATAGTTTCGGTATGAGTTTGTATAAGATAAGTTGCTTGTAAAACAATGTATTATGAAAAGTATTTATTTGTATAAAATGTTATATGTCCGAATTGAAATGATTCAAATAACGCTACAATATGTGATACCATACAAACACTTATATATAGGAAGTACCAGCGGCGTATCCACCATGCTTGTATCATATTACACATGCCTCGTTACTTAGATCACTTACTCCAACCAAACCACCAAGATGTAATGTTTAACAATTGTAGAAATGTTTATGTATAGTCAAAAGTCTATTGTCAAATGTAAATCATGTCAACAGATACAAATGGTTCAAACGGTTCAATAGTTACAAACGGTTCATATAATCAAAGGGTTACGACAGTTCAAAATGTAGTATAATGTGTCCATATGCTGGATGAGCATATGCAACAGAAATGCAAGGTAAAACAATGTACTGAGTATGCACGTAATGGACATACATAGCATAAGTGTAATGTAAAACAATGTACTAAGTACACACACAATGGGCATACATAGCATAAGTGTAATGTAAAACAATGTACTAAGTACACACACAATGGGCATACATAGCATAACATGTATTGAAATCATGTACTATAAATGTACTAATAAACATAACAAGTATATGATGTGAAAACAGAAAGCATGAAAGTAACAGGTAGGCACATGTGTTCCACCCCAAAATGTTTGGAAAACAGTAAAAGAGGGGTCTATGTACTCACCTGAGAATGCTCAGTAGTCCTTGAGTGACAACCAAACAATGCTAGAGATCACGGATATCAAACGGCACCTAATATAGGTAACTATGTTAATAAACCGGACCTAAATCGGAGGATCGGATAGAATGCGGGTTCGTAAACCAAACGAGTGTGGAGACTCGTGTAATATGGTTTAACAAAGCCTACATACTAAATGAAACCTAACCTAAGTGTTTTCGACCCATCGCGACCCATTAAGGTAGCTTATGCTACTTTAACGCGTCGTTCGTGTGAAACGCGTTCGGAACGTCTAACTAGTCCTATGACAAGTGTTATATGCCTAAACATGTTACATAATCAGTTATGTGACAAAAGCTTAGGTTACATATGCTTAATTACCGATTACACATGAAAAGGGTATTTTGGTAATTTACCTAAGGCATATATACTACCTATCATACAACTACTTAACGAAGCGACCATAAGGTATAACCTCGGAAGGTTATTCCCTATATACTATGGTCACCTAATGTGTTTGGTCGGATCCTAATGATCGACCAAATGGGTCCGGTTCGAAGGTATAAGCGATTTATTAGATCGCTTACCCTTACGACCCTAGACAACGTGGTAATCAGTAGGCATAGTCCCAAGGGACTATAACCATCGTGATTACAATCACGTTGCGAAGTTCAAACGAACTTCGCATTGACCATAAACTGGTCAACGTAGAAATTCAAACAAAGTTTGACTTTCAGACTCGAAAAGCAATAAAAGAACGAAAGAATACTTACGAAGGGTCCCCGAATGCTAATTTCGATCCAAGTAGCTCAGGTATGAAACAATGGTTCCAACTTAGAGCTTCTCAAATCAAAATTCTTGTGGGTTTTGAAATGGAATGGGGGGGTATTTATAGGATTCGTAGAGCCGTTAAGATCGTTCCTCTGAAACCGTGCTTTGATCTTGGCCATACACCTCAAGATAGTGGTTTTTGAAAACCATTTGAGCCCATAGATTGTCCCAAAACCATGTGCAAAAGTGAAAATGGACCAAATACAATGTTTCTGCCCAGGTTAGGCAGTCGCGTAGCGCCACTTCCTAGGAATGAGGTGCTCGCGCTACGCCACTGCCTACCAGTTTCAGCAAAGTTTCAAAAATGGCAGAAATGGTCCCTGCAGCCCGTTTAAGCTATTTTCGATGCGTTTGAACCCCGTTAACCTCATTTCAAGGCTCTAAAATGACGTTAAAGTATAGGAAACTCAAAACATTCTCAAAAATATGTCGGATGTCGGTTCGTTTGGCCGTACGATCGCGATGTTCGCTTAATTACGACGGAATGCGCATAAGCGCAAAAAACGATCCAAATGACGCGACGAATGGATTTTTCTTATGCCAAACACTAAAATAAAATGTTTTAGTGCTTAGATAAATTTTTGGATGTCCGGATGTATTCAGAACGTAAGTTATACGCGAAAATGCAAACTTGTGCACTTTTTGACACTTTTAGTCCCTGAATGAGCCAAAAGTTTATTTTAGCACACCGAACCCCTCAAAGTCTATTTCTAAGCTATATAAAGGATATTTAAGGTGTGTTTAACTTATGGTCAAGTTTCGGAATGTCTGTTACAGTTCAAATTGGCATACTTTCGCAGTTTGTCAACTTTAGTCCCTGTAAGCGATTTAACTTGATTTTGCCATACCAAAGCCTTCCAAACTTATTTCTAAGTTATGTAAAGGTTATTTAAGGTATGATAAGACTATTTCACTATTCCGGAGTGTTCGTTGGATTAAACTGGTTATATTTACGCATCAGAGCGCGTATAACCCTCCAGAAAGCGGTTTAGAGCTTGAAATCGAACAAGAATTGATATGTGCAAAAGATACACATGTTTATACAAGTCCAAAGTATGAAATACAATATTTCATTGGTTTGGTATTTTTTTGATGGTCGCAGTGACCCAGGTGTCACAGTCTCCCCTACTTTAGGAAATTTCGTCCCGAAATTTATTCGTAGGAGTCTATCTGTGACTTTATGTCAAATAACCACCCGAGATATGCAAGGCATAATCCTGTCATTTCCTTATCGGACATTCTTCAGAACGAAAATGAACAGACGGAGTCATTTTCCTCAACGAGTATTCTTCAGAAGCGGAAATGAAGGAATAAACAAACGGGGATTCATTTCCTCAACGGACAATCTTCAGAAACGTAAAATGAACTTACGGGGTCATTTTCAACGGGTGCTTCATCAGAAATGGAAATGAAAATGATAGACAAACGGACATTCATTTCCTCAACGAACAATCTTCAGAAACGAAAAATGAACAAACGGAGTCATTTTCAACGGGTGCTTCCTCAGAAACGGAAATGAAAAGGAGAAACAAACGGATATTCATTTCCTCAACGGACAAATCTTCAGAAACGAAAAATGAACTAACGGAGTCATTTTCAACGGGTGCTTCCTCAGAAACGGAAATGAAAATGATAGACAAACGGACATTCATTTCCTCAACGGATAATCTTCAGAAACGAAAAATGAACAAACGGAGTCATTTTCAACGGGTGCTTCCTTAGAAACGGAAATGAAAAGGAGAAACAAACGGATATTCATTTCCTCAACGGACAAATCTTCAGAAACGAAAAATGAACTAACGGAGTCATTTTCAACGGGTGCTTCCTCAGAAACGGAAATGAAAAAGGATAGTCAAACGAATATTCATTTCCTCAACGGACAAATCTTCAGAAACGAAAATGAACAAACAGAGTCATTTTCAACGGGTGCTTCCTCAGAAACGGAAATGAATAGAGTTAACTTCTAGGCACATGACAAAGCTCGCTGTGGTTTCTGTGCACTAAATTCCATAATTATGTATGCATCCATAATTACGTAATTCCTTGCACAGTCTGTCTTGTAATGTTTAGGGGGAAAAAATCAAACCTGTGATGAGGGTGACTAGACTACCATAAGGTCCTTTTAATTAGATCGACAAATGATCCTTTTAATTAGGCCACCAAGGAGTCCTTTCAGCTATCTCATCACATGATATTCCTAACCAGATTTTTGGATCTATCTGTTTAACTAGACCACTCAAGGGGTCTAATTATGGAATAGTACAATATAATCCAAGGGTCTTTACTATTACGTAAAAGCCCATTGAGGATTTAATATAGTACCTTTGGATATCCTACTATGAATTCCTTATACGAATGATATGGAAGATTCTACGAGGATTTGGATAACAAAAACTTGGATTACACCAAAAACATAAAAGGGAACACATAAGCACATAATCACATAGTTGTTTAACTTGATTATTAATTTGTTATTAACTTGTTATTGATTACGCCTTGTACTTCGTTTCTCTTGGAAGAAACGGGTACTTAGGATTTTCGTGGAAAACGCAAGAGATCATAAAGTGGAAGAAAGTTTGGGGGTAGTCTGTTCTTCAAGGAATACGGTTCCTTGATTGTCGGTATTGTAGGAGATATGTTGTTTAAACATACAACCACATAATTACATTGTAATGTAAATAAAAGATTTATTTATAAACAATGATAACAACTGTTTCATGGACCATGACAACAAAAGAAAATAATACATAAGACGTGATCATTTCTACACGATGTTGTCGGTCAGATGCTCATCCCTGTGCTGGATTTGCATTAGCAAGCTTTGGGCAATTTCTTCGGAAATGACCCATCTCGCCACAGTTGAAGCAAGAACCTGGTAGAAAACGACCTTGAGCAGGGTTGTTGCGAGCTTGGTTTGGTGCAGCTGCAGCTGGGCAGACTCTTGCTGTATGGCCTATAAGTCCACAAGTTTGGCATTTGCAGCACTTTACATTGGCATGATGATGGAGGCTACATTGGTTGCACAAGGGTGCAGTTCCATTGTATGGCTTCCTAGCAGGGGGTTGAGCAGGTTGGTTGGGGACGGCTTGATCATTGTGAGTAACCATGGCGAAGTTCTGAGAAGCCTTTCGCTTCTTTGACCTCTTAGGGGATCCATTATGTTCATCCATGGTCTTTGATTCCTCGATTGGTTTTGATTCCTCGACAGGTTTCTTGTCACCTTTTCGGAAAAGTTTTCTTTTCCTGATCTTTGATTCAGTCAAGGTTGCAGATAGCTCAATGGCCTGCCTAACTGTAGTGGGGTTACTACCAGTAACAATGTCCTGAACTGAGTCAGGGAGACCATCAATGTATTTTCCGATCGCCTTATCCAAAGGTGTAACCATAGTAGGACACAACAGGCTCAGCTCCTCATATCGATCAGTGTAGGCTTGATGTTCACCGCTGTCTTGCTTAAGATCGTCGAATTCTCTTTCCATGGCCCTGATCTCATGACGAGGACAGAATTCCTTCTTCATTAGTGCTCTAAGTTCTTCCCACGTTTGAGCCAGTGCCACTTCGGCACCCATATCTCTCACCACACCGTTCCACCATGTCAAAGCTCGTTTCTCAAAGACACTAGATGCGAAATCTACCTTTAGCTCGTTTGGACATTGAACATGCCTGAAGGTGCTTTCTAGACTCTCAAACCATTGCAGAAGTGCAGTCGCTCCTTGAGACCCAGAAAACTTTGATGGCTTAGCCGAGTTGAACGTCTTGAAGTTGCAGAGGGCATTATTGTTGTTGAGAGCTTGGTGACACTGAGCAACGATGTTCGGGATTGCAGCAGTCATTTGCTGTGTAATGACAGCTGCCAGCTCTTCAATTGATACCGGATTTTAGCGTCGTGGAGGCATTCTAAAAGGGGAAACATGAAATGAAACGAGTGAGAGAATTAGACGAAAAGAATGAGATGAACAAATCTGATGAAAGCAAGGATAGTGGTCATTTGTTTGTTACTACAAAGCAACAAACGACCCTGGTGATTTACCAAAGTAAATAGGTCAAAAATAATGTATTGCGAAGACATGCTCGCCTATAAGTGAACACTCATCCCAAGAATTCCCAGGTAAGCACAACTGGTCTCGCGTCTGATGAGATATATACGAAGTGCTTGCCTAGACAGAAAACCCAGAATACAGGCATTCACCCTTCCAGTTTGCACGTGTTCACATTATTTAAAACCCAAAACCTTGACGAGATTTTGAAAACTCAAAGGGGTTCAAAACCATATAAAAGAGGGTTCAAAACCTAGTAATCAATCATCTTAGAACAGATGATTAGTTTTCAAAGCGGTTTTGAAATTTATGTTCTTGTTGTATAAGATAAGTTGCTTGTAAAACAATGTATTGTGAAAAGTATGTTA
Organism: Helianthus tuberosus; assembly: GCA_030545235.1. Lineage (NCBI taxonomy): Eukaryota > Viridiplantae > Streptophyta > Magnoliopsida > Asterales > Asteraceae > Helianthus > Helianthus tuberosus. Next base: position 23,736 of record JARYGA010027310.1, read on the forward strand.
TTTGTATAAAATGTTATATGTCCGAATTGAAATGATTCAAATAACGCTACAATATGTGATACCATACAAACACTTATATATAGGAAGTTCCAGCGGCGTATCCACCATGCTTGTATCATATTACACATGCCTCGTTACTTAGATCACTTACTCCAACCAAACCACCAAGATGTAATGTTTAACAATTGTAGAAATGTTTATGTATAGTCAAAAGTCTATTGTCAAATGTAAATCATGTCAACAGATACAAATGGTTCACACGGTTCAATAGTTACAAACGGTTCATATAATCAAAAGGTTACGACAGTTCAAAATGTAGTATAATGTGTTCATATGCTGGATGAGCATATGCAACAGAAATGCAAGGTAAAACAATGTACTGAGTATGCACGTAATGGACATACATAGCATAAGTGTAATGTAAAATAATGTACTAAGTACACACACAATGGGCATACATAGCATAAGTGTAATGTAAAACAATGTACTAAGTACACACACAATGGGCATACATAGCATAACATGTATTGAAATCATGTACTATAAATGTACTAATAAACATAACAAGTATATGATGTGAAAACAGAAAGCATGAAAGTAACAGGTAGGCACATGTGTTCCACCCCAAAACGTTTGGAAAACAGTAAAAGAGGGGTCTATGTACTCACCTGAGAATGCTCAGTAGTCCTTGAGTGACAACCAAACAATGCTAGAGATCACGGATATCAAACGACACCTAATATAGGTAACTATGTTAATAAACCGGACCTAAATCGGAGGATCGGATAGAATGCGGGTTCGTAAACCAAACGAGTGTGGAGACTCGTGTAATATGGTTTAACAAAGCCTACATACTAAATGAAACCTAACCTAAGTGTTTTCGACCCATCGCGACCCATTAAGGTAGCTTATGCTACTTTAACGCGTCGTTCGCGTGAAACGCGTTCGGAACGTCTAACTAGTCCTATGACAAGTGTTATATGCCTAAACATGTTACATAATCAGTTATGTGACAAAAGCTTAGGTTACATATGCTTAATTACCGATTACACATGAAAATGGTATTTTGGTAATTTACCTAAGGCATATATACTACCTATCATACAACTACTTAACGAAGCGACCATAAGGTATAACCTCGGAAGGTTATTCCCTATATACTATGGTCACCTAATGTGTTTGGTCGGATCCTAATGATCGACCAAATGGGTCCGGTTCGAAGGTATAAGCGATTTATTAGATCGCTTACCCTTACGACCCTAGACAACGTGGTAATCAGTAGGCATAGTCCCAAGGGACTATAACCATCGTGATTACAATCACGTTGCGAAGTTCAAACGAACTTCGCATTGATCATAAACTGGTCAACGCAGAAAGTCAAACAAAGTTTGACTTTCAGACTCGAAAAGCACTAAAAGAACGAAAGAATACTTACGAAGGGTCCCCGAATGCTAATTTCGATCCAAGTAGCTCAGGTATGAAACAATGGTTCCAACTTAGAGCTTCTCAAATCAAAATTCTTGTGGGTTTTGCAATGGCATGGGGGGGGTATTTATAGGATTCGTAGAGCCGTTAAGATCGTTCCTCGGAAACCGTGCTTTGATCTTGGCCATACACCTCAAGATAGTGGTTTTTGAAAACCATTTGAGCCCATAGATTGTCCCAAAACCATGTGCAAAAGTGAAAATGGACCAAATACAATGTTTCTGCCCAGGTTAGGCAGTCGCGTAGCGCCACTGCCTAGGCATGAGGTGCTCGCGCTACGCCACTGCCTACCAGTTTCAGCAAAGTTTCAAAAATGGCAGAAATGGTCCCTGCAGCCCGTTTAAGCTATTTTCGATGCGTTTGAACCCCGTTAACCTCATTTCAAGGCTCTAAAATGAAGTTAAAGTATAGGAAACTCAAAACATGCTCAAAAATATGTCGGATGTCGGTTCGTTTGGCCGTACAATCGCGATGTTCGCTTAATTACGACGGAATGCGCATAAGCGCGAAAAACGATCCAAATGACGCGATGAATGGATTTTTCTTATACCAAACACTAAAATAAAATGTTTTAGTGCTTAGATAAATTTTTGGATGTCCGGATGTATTCAGAACGTAAGTTATACGCGAAAATGCAAACTTGTGCACTTTTTGACACTTTTAGTCCCTGAATGAGCCAAAAGTTTATTTTAGCACACCGAACCCCTCAAAGCCTATTTCTAAGCTATATAAAGGATATTTAAGGTGTGTTTAACTTATGGTCATGTTCCGGAATGTCTGTTACAGTTCAAATTGGCATACTTTCGCAGTTTGTCAACTTTAGTCCCTGTAAGCGATTTAACTTGATTTTGCCATACCAAAGCCTTCAAAACTTATTTCTAAGTTATGTAAAGGTTATTTAAGGTATGATAAGCCTATTTCACTATTCTGGAGTGTTCGTTGGATTAAACTGGTTATATTTACGCATCAGAGCGCATATAACCCTCCAGAAAGCGGTTTAGAGCTTGAAATCGAACAAGAATTGATATGTGCAAAAGATACACATATTTATACAAGTCCAAAGTATGAAATACAATATTTCATTGGTTTGGTATTTTTTTGATGGTCGTAGTGACCCAGGTGTCACAATTCATGTACCTGAATCATTATCGACCTGAATCATTCATGGTCCTGAATTGTAAAACATATGAGTATGCAATATCCACACCTTGGCACATAATATATAAACGTTTACATCGTTAGTTTGACCACATCTATGATCTCCACTTTCAGCCTCCAGCATTCACAAATGCATCAAGCATCCACCACATCAACGATCATATACATTGTACGGTGACATCACAGTTAAAAGTTTCAACTTAATGCATCAAAGGTCCAAGAAAGAAATATCATTTATTTTATTCTTTTGGTTACAGAAGAATGAACATAAGGGACTTTAAGATAATAATAATATAAAATGTGTCAATAAATAATATAGGACTCAGCAGATCAAACCTGTTGAAAGTCAGATATTTCTCAGGCAATTCTAAGAACACCACATTAGATTAGAACTTCTCATCATCCTGCAAAATCTAACAATATTCTTTAAGTTAAAACATGCAGCATCGAAATTAAAAAAAAAACATACAGTCACTTTCAATTTTGTCATGCTTGTCACTTAGGTTTGAAAAACCATGAAACTTCTTCATTTAAACCAGAGACTGCAAAACACACATATACATTCAGTGTTCAAGTTAGTACCTACTTGGTGCATTAATTGGAAGAAATGAAAATGGTTTATGTAACTTATAGCTGAGGCAAATATGTTAGAAGGTAATGCTTGCTGGTATTGATTAATTCAGCCAACAACATCGGGTAACTCTAATAATTAATATTAGAATAGAATACTAATTCAGAAAGCATAAATAACTGATTATGATAAAAAAAGTGCCACCCAAAATCCTTCAACTTTTTCAAACGACAAAAGTTACACCTACTCTACTTTACACCAATAATCCTAAATACATTTTTATACACCAATAATCCTTTAATCATAACATACTTTTTTATACACATGTAGTATGTCATTACCGTTTCAATTAGTATCATAAAACACATAGACGACTGGATGTGTCCAAATTAGTTAGCCAACTGTCGCGAGCCGACTTAGAAAGTCTTTCCTTTTCTAAATGTCATGTTCCCTTTTTAACAAAATTAAGTCAAATTTGTGCAAGTAGACAACTTATTTATGTTTTAGAATCATATAACTAATCTATGAAAAATAAGAAGCCAAGTTCACAATCAATTTTCAAATAAACAAAGAAGCAAATGTGGGATCTTTACAGTCTAACCGACCGTTAAACTGCCACCATTATCCATCCCTCCCACATGGCCACTCTTACTCACACCACCATTTGCTTTACTAGATGTCCCGTTTCATCCCAAAATCCAAGCATCTGACTACAATTTCCATAGATTCCTAAATCAAACCAAAAAATAACCATAAATCATATATATAATCAGATCTAGGGTTTTTTGTATATGAGATGAAAAATGAAAACTCACAAAAACGTGTTCATGTCAGCGCTGCAATATTAGCCACCAATCTGCAGAAGTACAAAAGTAATCATTTGTTTATGATGCTAAAGAGACTTTTCCATCACTTATGCTCCAGAATTCATGCATACGCCACCAACTGCAGTAAAAATCCAATATATGGAGTGTTGGAAATCATTATAACTAATCCAATTAAAATTGTTTTGGACAACATATCCTAAATCAAACCAAAAATAACCATAAATCATATATATATATATTCTAATCAGATCTAATCGAAAACAATACATGACCCTAAATCAGTTGTTTATGAATCATAAATATTTTTCTTCAAATGACAAACATACCCAAACCTAATCTATTAATCGATAAACATAAATCATATATATTTTTCTTCAAATCAGATCTAATCGAAAACAATACATGACCCTAATCAGTTGTTTAAGCGGAAGCGGCAGTTCGAAATCATTATAACTTTTCCGATTAGATCAGATTGGACGAAGGATCAGACAATTTTTAAAACATAATAACAAAATACATAACCCTAAGCTATAAATCAAACGAAAGGAGAAGGCCACCGTGTAAAAATCGTAAATAGCACTTGAATAACATACATGCAACAATGGAAGGAAGAACATATCGATCGAAGAAGAAATCGTTCTAGCTGATGAATGAATCAAAGACTAATCGCTAAAAGGGAAGATTGACTTAGATTTAGGGTTCTTGATTTGCAAAATAAGATACAAAGAAAAGGATGTATGCATTATGGAAACTGTGAATTTGATTGAGATCTGTGATAGGAAAAGGTGTGCTTAATTGAAGAGGAGAGGAAAAATGGTTGTGATTAGCTCTAGATTGGAGAGATGTAATGATGAATTAAGAAAAAATGAAGGAGAAACGGCGTGTAAGTGATTGGCGCTCAAAGAGTTTGAGGGAACGGTTTTAGAGTGCCAGGTGGCAATAAGTGGGATAAGAATATGCCATGTGGCCTAAGATGGTTTTACTTTATTGTTATTTACTAGCGGTAAGACCCGTGTGCAAACACGGGTGGTTTCTTAGAAAACCATGCATAACACATATTAATAGAACATATAGATACATGTATAGATATTGTACCAAAACGTGTTATCTATTATAGCAAAAAGACAACTATAAACATAGATCATCGGTTAGTATATCAGTTACATATGATTATTTCCATTCTCTTATTAAAAAAAGAGAGTATCCACCTATTGACAATGTAAACTGTTATAAACATAAGTACATATAAAAGATGTCTAACAAACTTAATAAAATTCGAATACGACTTAGCTTTTAACAAACATTAACTAAGAACATACGATCACCTGCCTAAACAACTTTCATCAAACCTCAGTCAAGAATTTGTTACGCAGCAACATGTCCTTTGCTACATGTTGTGATCTGGTTAAATATGCTACTGGAGACAATGTAACAGCTGCTGATCCAACAATCTCCCTATACAACAGATGATACAAAAACCCTTCTTTATTACTGATTTTTATTTCTCATCAACATCTTCCTAATTTGTCCTTTGAATTGTAGTTCAAAGTCCAGGGAGAACATGTCTTTTTCATCATCCCTTTCAAGTTGAAGGTCCAACAAATATTGGAGATCGTATGCATTCAGATTATATGCACTATCCATTTTAATCTCTTCAACACTACCATTTGATCTTATCGAAGTCAATACTTGGGTTTTTGAGCATGACTTCCACTTTACTATTTTTGGATCAATTAGTTTTCTTGGGAAAAGAATTATTGAAGATGAGTTTGGTGATTGTGGTCTGCTAACTAAATTTGCAGTTGGTTCAGAAAAATCAGATGATGAGAGAAGGTTTTTCGGAGTATCGATTTTTAGAGACAGAGCAGCAGTTGTAGGATAGACTGGGTTTTGAAGAACATTTGAATCTTCAGCTCTAAGTTCTTCCAGCTTTTTGTAGGTCTCAACTATCTTCAGTTTAGACCATTTGGCAATGGATCTAGCTAGACCATAACTAGCAGTCACAAGCTCTGATCTTATTCTTTTAAACTTCAATGCCTCATCTGAATCCACCGTTTTGACTTTCTTCCAATTAGGTGGAGTTGGTTTTACCAGAGGATCATTGCGCATTTTTGTGATTCTATCAATCTCTTCTCTAAGAGCATCTGCTGACCAGTTTTTGAATTGATATTCGGTTGCCTTATATGGTTTGTACTTCATAATGTGTGCAACATAATCATCCCTCAGTTTCATCTGAAGTTCAGGAATTACTGGCCTCTCAGACATGGATTTACTCAGGTCCCTAGCATAGTCTTCAAGTTTTACGACTCTGCTAAGCTGAAATGATAAGAACCTCTGGTATTCCCTGTCATCCATCCATATGCTATTCTCTCTTGCTATAACCTCAGCCTGTGATACTTTTAATTTCAGATACTCATCTAAGTTTTGAGGCTTCTTATAGCCATAAAGAGATGGGAAGGATCTTTTAGATGGATCCTCTATTGTGAAGAATGATTCAATTTCACCTTTAACAATGACTAACTCCAGCGGATATTGAGCTTCCAGAGGAATGACTGATGGTAGTGTAGCAATTGGAAGAGATGAGCACGGACTGTTTTGAATGGAGGCAGATGATACAGGGATTGCTGATTTAATCTCCTCGTCATCTTCTAACACAATATGAGTTTTTCTCTTATGTGTGGACATGATTTCTGGTGAAGGAGAATGTTTTGGTAGTGAAGATGAATGTATGGGAAATCTTTGTGACGTTGGAGGTGGTTGGATTGTGGTTGGTGTAGTGAAAATGATCATGGTAGATGTTTGACAAACTTCTGCTGATACAACTGGTGTCTCAACAGTTGTTTGGCTAACATCTGCTGATACTTTTGTTATATCAGCATCTATTGACAGAATGGGTGATGATGATGTTGAAGCTATTTTCTCCTTCTTGTGTGGTGGTTTTTTGGAGAAGGTTTTGATTTAGGTTGAGCAGGGGATACAATTTATGTAGGATTAGCTTTTGAATCTAGTGGCAACTTTCTCAGTGAATCTTTCTCCCCCTTTTTGGCATCATTATCATCATCATCATCTTTCTCAAAGATTGATGTAGGGGTGGAGCCAGTAAGTTTCAACAGATGTTCCTTAATGTTCATAATGTCTGGTTGTGTGTCTTTATACCTGGCATCAACCAAATTTATGATAAATTCCAAACTGAAATTGTGGTTACTTTCAGCCAAATCCCTCTGAGATTGAAGGATGGGTTGCATAGAATTCCAAAGCTCATTGGCAATTTCATGTGTGGTAGGTTGACTTTTAAAAAGCTCTATCATCTGCTTAATCAATTCTTTCATTTCAGCAACATCTGTTTCAATGGTAGACACTCTAACCATCAAATCCTTATAACTTAATTCATCACCTACTTTAATAGGATCATCTGAATTCCCACCTGTAGTGGTTGTATTTGTTTTGATAATAGGAGAAGTCTCCATATCATCAGAAACAGATTCCCCTTTTTCTTGGTTCTGGGGACTTCCCACTGAAGCAGAGATTACAGTTGTAACCTCATCAGTGGGTGCTTTTAAGGGAGTCTTAATGATATAACCACTGTCCAACTGATCACCAATGGGTTCAACAGTTGTAGTGGCTGCTCCACATGAACTACCACTAAGAGTTTCGTAATACTCAACGGGGATAACCTTCTCAACTGTTTGTAGGATAGCAGATTGAATTGGTTCAAACACAGTCATTTGTTGCACTCTACTCTTAGTAATGTGTGGATTAGATGAATTGATTTGTTTCTGAAATTCAATTGCTTCAAACAAAGGTAATATTGTTGATGGAACTTGATAAGAGGGTTGTGGTGTAGAAAGCGAGATTGCCCTGGGAGAGGGACTTTTAAACACACTTTCATATGAAAGGTCTACTTGATGTTGTGGTGTCCCTGTGCTTACAACATGATCCTTTTGTGAGGATACGTGAGGAGTTTGGATGGGTTGAGATCTTTCCAACAACTGTGAGGAAATAGCAGCAGTGGTTTCAAGTGACATGTCACTAGATTAACCTCTGGGATCTCATCTTCCAAAGCAACCTTTTTATTTTGTTTGGTTTTGGTGGGATTTTTGGATGTGACAGGTTTCTTTTTGCTTTTTCCTGGTGTGTGTTTCACAACACCGGTTATGGTGTCATGATCACCAGGAGCAGTTGGCTCAACAACAGAGGTTTCAGCAACAGATGTGGACGCATCTAAAACAGGCTCATCCCCCTGTTTCTGTTTATGAAACTTTTGACTCTTTATCCTCAAGTCTAGTAAAAGTTTTACTTGTAAGACTATTTATTTGAAAAGCTACACCTTGTTCAAAATCTGTTTGTGACACTTGTTTTCGTAGGTAGTAGCTTAGAAGTCTTGGATACAACAGAAAAGCATTACTACGAACACCTTTTTTCAATTTTTTCACATTTTTCACATTATTCAACAAATTAGAAAACAGTGCTTGTGATAAATTGTAATCAGATTTTGTTAAAACAGCATAACCCAAATACTGAATGTTTAAATGTATCTCATTAAATGCAGTGGTCTTAGCTGAGAGACAAGTTAAAAGAGTATGAAACAAAAATTTCATTGGCGGAGGGAAGTTTGGTTTGTACATAGTAACTTCCTTTAATTGTGCATCATACCCTCTTTCAATGAACTCTGTATGAAGTTCAGGTTTTTCAAAGTTGGTCTTACCTCCTAAGTCGTCCAATGCAAATGTAGTGGAAATTGTAAATGGTGAATTCGTACCACACTTTTCCCGACCTTAGATGTGATGGCAACTGGATTATTATCTTCAGACTCTATTTCAGCATTAAACCAAAATTGTCGGAGTGTTTCTGTATGAACCGGAGCATTAGCAGCAAGGATTGATTTGTATTTTGATGACGTTAAAAAGTCAATTATTGAGTGAAAGCTGGTATTTTTTGATGGTTTTCTCGAAGATGGGGAGGTAGTTGTGAGGGTTTTTGATGTTCAGAGACATGATCGGAGAAGAAGGTGATTTGGGGATGAAACAGGGTTTAAGTTGGAGGGTTTTTAATATGTTGGAAACTGTTTTTGAGAATTTTGAATTCGAGACGGCACTGGTGGAAGCTCGATTTAGGGATGAAACAGCTTTTATATAGAGAGAAAAAGTGAAGGCTGACGTGGCAGTAGTTACAAATATCTGATGGCTAAGATCTGTCCACGTCAGAACCTCTCTTGCGACAACCGATGACAGTTGTTTGGAAACCTCTGTTGGTCGACTACAGAAGTTGGGAACAGTGTGAGTCAAACAGTCGTTAGATAAACAGAAGTTATGAGAACAGATGATAACTTTCAGCAGTTGTTTTATTTTTAGCTAACATCTGTCCACGTCAGAACCTCTCTTGTGATAATGGATGACAGTCAGCAGTATAGTAAATCAACAGTCATTAGGATAAACAAAAATTATGACAACAGACGGTACCTTTTAGCAGTGGATGTATTTTTAGGCAAGCATAAGTTTCAAAAACAGTTGTTTTTAACAGCTGTAGCTCAACAGTCGTAAGTCTAACATCTGCTATTAGCACAACCACTGTTAGTATCAAAACCTCTGTTGAGCATTTTAAGATTGAATATCATCTGTTGTTCGTTAACATCTGTGGCCCATAGCATACCTTTGCATCTTCAGACATTTATTCATCAGTAGATGCTCTCTTTTGTCTGAATTTAGCTACAACACACCTTTTACAACAACAAATATCGACTCTTTGTAATTAGGTCTTACCGCAAATTCTTCCTAAAAACTGTTATTGATGAACAAATATTCTAGATGTTACACATCAACATCAATATCAGTCTGCAATCCTTAGATGTTATTCAAAGTTATATAATAATACCTAGGAATGACTGAAATAATTAAAATGAAGATGCGACAACAAAGATTAATAGTATTAAAATTTATTCATTTATTCAACAATGGTAAATCAACAGTCGTTAGCATACACAGTTGTTTCATAAGAAGGTTCGAATATATGACAATAGCAGCATGCTTATATAAAGGTCTACAATTACAATTTCACATACTGTGCAACATCTAATCTAATGGACTAACAAACTCCCAACATATGCTATTAACCTAACCACTGTTACTATAAAAACCTTTTGTTGGCTCAACATATTTTGAATATCATCTGTTGTTCTTTAACATCTGGTCTCCCATACAGACCTTTCCTTCTTCAATCTTTCATCATCAGAAGATGTTCTCTTTTACCACACTTGAACTACAACAGACCTTTTACAACTCCAAATATTGACTCTCTGTAATTTGCAGGAGCACAAATTCTTCAAAAAACTGCTATCAATGATCAAATTTTATACCTTGTTTTATCTTTGTGTTGGGATTGAACCCTATAGAGGAACAGATGATGTAAAGCCAAAACTAGTTCAGAACAGTGGATTCTACATAAGCAATGGTTTACATTAGACTTTCCCCTTGAAAGTGATTCTAACAACTGATGTCTTCTATCAACTGTTCCACTACAACAACTGATGTCCTTCCAAAGACTATTGAAGACTAAGCACTGATGGTCAATCTACTGCCTTGACTCAAGTGCTGCTGAAGACCAAAGCACTGCTAGGGCTGAAGCAGTGGTATGAAGAAACAGTAGTTCAACCTGTCTTTGTATTTTGTATAGTAATCAGCTGTTTGACAACAGTGCTTGTACTAGATCAGTGGTTGTAGGTTGTTAGGTTGTTAGATGTCACTTTCATGGTGACGTCAGCTTAGATGCTTCAGTGGTTTGATGTGCACTATAAATAGAACAGTTTGCACTGTTCTATTTAAGGAGTTTTCTCCATCAATTCTATCATCTTGTACGATCAACCATGGAGCTCAAGCTGAGGGGGAGTTTTAGTATGTAAACATGCATGTAACCTTTTGATTATAATCATTTGACTCTAATGAGATTCACATGTTTATGAAAACTGTTGTTCCAATGATTGTGTTTACAAAGTTTGTTTTATTTCCGCTGCATTAGATCTCTGTTTTACATTCATTCATTGTTCAATTATAGCAAACAAACACAATCAATCCAAACTCAGATCTTAACAATTGGTATCAGAGGTAATAGAACAGTACAGGGTACTGTTCTATTTATAGGCACAGACAAACCACTGTGGTATCTTTGCTGATGTCACCATGAAAGTGACATCTAACCAACCTCCTAACAAACTCTAATAACTGATCTAATACAAGCACTGCTTATGCTAACTACTGATTACAATACATTACATAAAACAAACTAAACTACTGCTGATTCCTTCCACTGATGTGAACCCAGCAGTACTTGATGTATTCAGCAGTGCTTGACCCATAGCAGTTGATTGAACAGCAGAGCTTTAGTCTTCATCCGTCTTTGACATGATCAACAGTTGTAAGCAGCAGTTGTAACGATCAGTGGATTGGAGGTCAGCAGAAGTTGAAACCACTTTCAAGGGGAGAGACTTGTATACATAACATAACATCTGCTTATTCTGGATCCACTGCTCTGATCCGGTTTTGGCTTTAATTATCTGTTCCTTTGATAGGGTTCAATCCCAACAATCTCCCCCTGGAACAGATAATGCCAAAACCCTTCATTATTTGTAGTTCTTTATTGCCTCATCAACAGTTCCCTTATTTTCCCTTTGAGTTTTAACTCAAAGTCTAAGGCATTTGTGTCATCTTCATCCCTGTACAGTGGAAGATCAAGGAGATCCTGCAAATCTTCAATACTTAGGCCAAGTGATTGTTCCCTTGTTATTTTCTTCACTAGAATTGATCACAGTCAGTACATGGGTTTGTTTGTCAGTTTTCCACTTTAGTACTTTTGAGTCAGGTGGGTTTCTTCAAAGATCACTGAACCTTTTACTCAGGTCACAATCATTTCATTCTCAACTTTAGGAGGATGGTCAGTGGTTTGAAATAAATTTCATAACCACTGTTTGACACCATTACCTTTGTTATCTGATTGTGACAGTGAAGCAACCTGCTTACAATGGTTTTGAAGGTTCTCTCTGAACCTTATTACCATGTGAAATATTTTTGAAAATTTGGCCTAATCCTCTTTACAAGTAATCAAACTGTTGATACCTTTGTTACCTGAACTCCCTGATACAGTGATGGTTCATGGTTGATGAATGACAAACGTTTGACCAAGGGATGTATGTTTATTTTTGGTTTTTTTCTTTTGTAGGACCCACCTGTGGACTCTTAAATGTTTTAGATTTATGCTCTTTTCTTTTTTATTTCAAAAGTTTTGAGATAAACACACTTTTGAGTTTTTGTAATTTTTCTTCATTCCCTTTTTACCCTTTCCATAGAAAAGTTCTGAAACTTCCACTGGAAGGTTTTTTAAGGAAGGAATACTCATTCCAAATTCATTTTCAGCAATGTTTTGAATAAAATCTTATGAATCTATGTTGTTGCATTTTACTTTTACTTATTTAGTGTTTGAGTTTGATTTAGATTATGTTGATGTTGAATTGTATCTGAACCGATGTTTGGTAAGTCAACAGAGGTTTAATAGGATCAAGGGTTGGTTTAATGGTGAACAGATGAGTGCAAAGTGTTAAGATATGAGTTTGGATTGATTGTGTTTGTTTGCTATAATTGAACAATGAATGAATGTAAAACAGAGATCTAATGCAGCGGAAATAAAACAAACTTTGTAAACACAATCAAAGGAACAATAGTTTTCATAAACATGTGAATCTCATTAGAGTCGAATGATTACATCAAAAGGTTACATGCATGTTTACATACTAAAACTCCCCCTCAGCTTGAGCTCCATGGTTGATCGTACAAGATGATAGAATTGAAGGAGAAAACTCCTTAAATAGAACAGTGCAAACTGTTCTATATATAGTGCACATCAAACCACTGAAGCATCTAAGCTGACGTCACCATGAAAGTGACATCTAACAACCTACAACCACTGATCTAGTACAAGCACTGTTGTCAAACAGCTGATTACAATACAAAATACAAAGACAGGTTGAAGATACACCAGATCTAATTGATGTTGTTTTCAGGAATCTTTACTTATTTTTTTTTGTAAAGATCTTTCTTAATAAAACATGATATATTATTCTTATTTTTTTAAAAAGAATGATACATTTTGTATTTTTACTTATTTTTTATGGTAAAAATCCAAATACCTGTCAGGATGTAAAACCCTTTTTGTTTTTGCCTAGGGTTATATATTCTTTGATAATGGGTCAAGAAGAATTGGTGTTAAGAATCTAAATCATTGCATTCATAAACTTAAGTCTAAATCAGTATTATAAGGGGATTGTTGACAAGCTTCAAATATTTGGCTGCATATGTTCTTACTCTAAAAGATTAAAACACAAAATGTGTGGTCAAAGTAAAATTATAATCATCTGGGATACTGAACCACTATCTATAGAATGTTTAAAACATGAAATAGATATGTGATAAAACCTTGTATGCAAAAACCTGTCAATTCTCTGCATTAAAATCCCTGTAAACCCTGTTATTATGATTAATTCTGATAAACTTGCATTTAAAATGTGTTTGTCAAGTATTTGGTTCTGCAGGTAACTCAAAATCACCATCAACAGATGCTGGATATGATATTGTGATTTCACAAGTCAAAACCATTTCCTTCATCAGAGTAGCAAATGTATAAAACAGCTGTTAAAGCTTATCCACTGATTAACAAACAGTGTTTAACCAAAGATGCTCTCTAAACCCCTACCACAACTTTACCTCTAACCACTGTTGATAAAAATCCATTCAAAATGGATAAAAATCATCAGTGTTCCAGCTCATTGTTAAAAACCTCTTCACCTCCATTTCAAGCCACTACTGGATCATCAAAGTCACCAGCAGTGGTTAGCTCAGATGACTCACATTTGTTGCTTCACTTTTTAAATCATAAATCCTTTTACAATTCATCCATTTCATATAACTCTTGACAACATCAATGAAAAGGGACTCTTTCAAAAGGATCAATCCTAAAACATTTGTCTTCTTATTGATCTTCTACCATCCCATCAACAAGTCATGCACCTTGGGGTACTAAAAAGACAGAAAATTGGGTAGATGTCATGTAAGAAGGGTTTCAGCAGTTCAGTGACAACAAGCTTGAAAATCTTATGCCACAACCAAAGAATGAGAATCCTTTTGGCTAAAAGTGGGTCCTCAAAGAACATTGCATATGCTAGAAGCATGATTGTCAAGATGTATCATAATAAAAAAGACACCAAGAGTGTGAAAAAGCTTACATTAGGGGAATATCAATTCCTAGACTATAAGCTTAATGTTGTGATTGTGCACATGCAGCAGATGTTTCCCTAACCACTGATTGAAGAATATTATGATGCTGCTGCTGTTTCTGAAAAGTCCAACTGAATGTAACTTCAAAGCATGTTATTGAATGTTGGTATAGTTGCTCAAAAGACTTCTTTTATGCAGAGCTGTCAAGTAGCTGAAATATATCATCAAAGTTTCAATATCCCATTGATTCACCATCATTCAATCAGACATCACTTTATGAGGGATTGCTATGAAAAAGGTTTGATTTCTCTACACCATGTTCCAACTAAAGATCAGCTGGCAGATGTGTTAACCAAAGCATTAGAAACATCCACCTTTGAAAGATTGATCTCTAGGATTGGCATGCTAAACATGGAATAACAGGTAAAATCCTGTTTTTCTATGAATAAAAGCATTAAAATGTTTTCAGAAAATCAAAAATCCATCCTTAAAAATAGCTAAAAATGAATTTTTCATTAAATCCTTAAAAGTCTGCCATAACCACTGTTTTGGCTCAATCATTTGTTTGTTAAGAACTATCCACTATTGAAAGTCAACATCTGCTCTCTCATTTCCTTTGATAAATACTGTTGTCAAACATTAGTGTTTCTATCCACTGATAAAGGCTATCCACTGATAGTTAAAGTCACCCACTGTTTTCATTTTTCCTTTAAAAACTACTGGTATTGCTCCATCAGTGGTTTCCTAAACAACTGTCATCCATTTCCATCAGAGGTTGACACGTGGACATTTTGACCATCAGATCTGTGTAACCGCTGCCACGTCAGCATTCACTTTTTCTTATAAAACCCTGATCAAAACCCCCAAACAGGGTTTTACTGTTGAATCGAATTCAAAATTCCTTTCTAAAACAGTTGTCCTCAAAATTTTCACACAATCCTCTTCGCCTTCATTTCATCTTCTTCATCCCCGATTCAATCATGGTGAAAAAATCCAGTAAAACCACACAAAAGGATTCACCCAAAATTGAGATTCCATTTAAATTTTCACACAATTACTTGGGTATCTTTGAAAAACCCAGTGAAACCATAATCTTTGATTCCATCATCGACACACTTTCATCCACAAAGTACAAAACTTTGTTAACTTGTGATGTAACCGTTTACTTGACTACACAAAGGGAGTTTTGGAAAAATGCAACCCTAGAAAAAGTGAACAAAAGGGTTGTAGCCGTAAATTCTTCAATAAAGGGTGTAAAGTTCACCATCACACCTCAATCGATTTCTGAAGTTTTTGAACTCAACGATCTGGAAGGTAAAAGTTCTTTCCCTAAAATAGAGTACCAAAGGGATTTCCTTGAAAGAGGGTATGAAGAAGAAATGCAAAAAGATACTTTACAAAAAGGCAGTTTTCCATCTGCTACAAGGTTTTTATTTCATACCCTCCTTATGTGTGTATCCAACAAAACCACTGCATTCAATGAAATCCCCTTGAAGATTCAATATCTGGGTTATGCTATCCTGCAAGGAGAAAATTTTAATTATTCCCAGTAAATCTTTAATTACTTGGTCAAAAATGTTGATAAAAAGGCTTTCTTACTATTTCCAAGGTTTTTGAGTTATTATTTTGAGAAAAAGTTTTCAAAAGATAATGCCCATGTGCTAACACAGGGTGCTCCAATTCAAATAAACAGTTTAAATGCAGAAACATTCACAAGAATGTTAAAACCTTCCAAAACACAAGCAGAGGTACCTGAGCAGACTTTAGCAGCTACCACTGCTCCTCAGGTATCTGCTGCTGAGCCCACTGCTCCAGGTGATCATAGTAGCACAACCACTGCTATGAAACCCACACCTGCCATTACCAAAAGCCCAAAAAGAAATCATCCAAAAAAACCCCCCAAACCCACAAAAAGGGTAACTCTGGAAGATGAGATCCCAGAGCAAATACATGTGACAACACCAAAGTCACCAATAACCACTGTTGCTACTTCCTCACAGCAAATGGAAGAAAGATCTCCACCCTTGCCTCAAACTCCTCCTGCATCTTCACAAAAAGATCAGGTTGTAAGCACAGGGACACCAAATTATGATGCTATAGAATCACTTTATTCTATCATCCACAACCCACTTCCCGGGGCAAATTCACTTTCTACACCCAAGCTTACAGCTCAAATTCCACCACAAATATTACCCTTGTTCGATGCAGTTAATATTGCCCAGACACAAACCAGTCCTTCTCACTCACCTGTCAATGAGAATATACTCCAACAAGTGACTGGGTCTGGTCTCTTTATCACTGTTAACCCACCAATATCTGAGGAGGTTACACTGCTGGAATTACCTGTAATTCCTGTCAGTAGTTCAAGTGGAGCAGCAACTACAAGTGTTGGATCAACAGATCTACATTTGGCCAGTTGTTTCATCAATCAGACTCCCTTGAAGGCAATTCCTTCTATAGCACCTCTGATATCCACTAGTGAGTTTGCTTTGACCACTGGTACCATCAAAAGGTTATCAAGTGCTGAAGGAAGAAGACCCCAGTATCAAGAACAAGGGGCATCAATGGATGACTTTTGGAATTCGTTTCCTAAGTCAAACATTGATACAACCACTGCAGGTGGGAAATCAGATGATCCCATTAACCTGGGTGATGGTTTGAAATATCAGGAATTGACGAAGAGGGTAGACAGAATTGACTCATCTGTTACAGACATCAAGACAATCCTGCAACAGTTGTTAAATTCACAAAAGTCCACACCCACTGCTGCACCACCACATGTTTCATCTGCATGCACTGCTCCATCCCCTGCTGTTCTTTGGGAGCTGTTTCAACCACTGCTCCACAAACAAAGAGAGTATACTGATTTACAACATGAGATTCATATCCAGGAAATCAGAAATGCCATAGATGCAAGGTTTATGGATACTCAACCAGACATTAAAGCTATCAAGGCTCACTTGCTGAAAACCACTGGCACTGCTCCTCCCTCTATTATATTTGTGGATGAACCACCTCCAGCTGATGCCAAAAAGGGGGAGAAAAATA
Organism: Helianthus tuberosus; assembly: GCA_030545235.1. Classification (NCBI taxonomy): domain Eukaryota; kingdom Viridiplantae; phylum Streptophyta; class Magnoliopsida; order Asterales; family Asteraceae; genus Helianthus; species Helianthus tuberosus. Next base: position 41,081 of record JARYGA010027310.1, read on the forward strand.
AAGAAGTGGAAGAAAAAGGGTTATGATGATGGTCTTTACATTGCACCAAACAATTCTTGCATGCTTGCAGACATCCCCTTGCCAGATGGTTCTAAGAAGATTGATGTCACCACTGATGCAATTGCTAAGGCAAAGGCTGATGTGAAAAAGGATAAGGAGGCTAAGGATAAAGCAAGATTTGCACAGGAGAAGAGAGCTTTCATGGAGATGAATGAACAGGGTACTTCTGAGCCTAAGGCTGATCAGGAAAGTCCAAAACCTGAAAATCCTGAGCCCAAAAAGAAGAAGCCCACTTGATAAGTGAGGCAACCCAAACACACACCATCCAGACCCACAAAGCACACTCCCAAATCTTTCAAAAGCTCCAGAAATCCATCTCCCAAACCAGCAGTTGTTAAGACTTCTGCTGTATCAACAACTGCTGATACTTCAGTAGTTTCAACAACTGCTAGCCAAACACCTACCACCACTTCAACACACATTTCAACCAATGCCCCATCAAATATTCCATCACCACCTAAAACAATCTCACCACTATCACCTCCTGCCAAAAAGCAGAAGACTTCTACTGACACATCAGTAGTTGTAATGACAACAGTGGTTGAAACACCTGTTGTTTCAACAGCTGTTAGTCAAAACATCACCACTACTCTTCAAGCCATATTCACTCCAATTAAAAGGCCACCAACAAATACTTCTTCACCAAATAAAACCTACCTCAGAAAAAGAAAAATTCAGGACAATGATGAAGAAATACCAGCACCTGTTCCCCTTTCATCTGTATCCTATAATAAGATTCCACCACAACCATTCATTCCATCAATTCTAGCCAAACCAATAAAAGATACAAAAATTCTTGAAGGCTTTGATCCTGCTGATATTACTCCAATAGCTGCAAAGTATCCACTGGAATTGGAAGCTGTAAAAAATGAAATGAGACAATTCTACATAGAGGATGATTCTTCAAAAAGAAGATTTCCTTCTCTCATGGGCATCAGAGATCCAACAAACATAGATGAGTATCTAAAACTCAAAGCCAGGCAAGCTGATTTGAGAGCTAGATATGAATGTGAAGATCAAGGCGACAATGTTATTTCTGAAAGAATACAATTCTTGCTCGCTAAGGTTAGACAAATGGAAGACTATGCAAGAGATCTAAGCAAAGAAATGTCTAATCTGCCACCTAAAGCTGACCTACAAATGGAAATGAGAAAGGATTATCTTGCATTCATTATGAAAGAAAAATTCTATTCAGCTAAAGAAGAACAGTTCAGTGAATGGCCACTCATTGCTTTAAAGCATGAGGTAAATAGAATTGAGAGGATAAAAAATGATCCAGGTATGAAAAGGTCAGCACCAAACTGGAGTAAATACAAAAAGGGCATTGATGATCTTACCTTGGAGTATAAACAAAAGAAACAAGAATTGGTTGATGCAAAGGTTGGAACTGCCAAAGCCATATCAAAATGGACAAGGCAATATACAGATGAGGCTTATGAAAGGCTAAGAAAAAGGAGAATGACAGATCCTAACTTACCAAAGAAGCCTGAAAACAAAAGTACTGATAAGCCAAAGAAGCAGGTCCATACTTCTGAACCACTGTTCACATCAGCAGATACCTCTATCATTGTGTTAAACCAAAGGAAGTGGCAACAGCTGACTGATGCAGGAGAGAAAGAAAAAGAAGCTGAGTATTTTAAAGAAGCCATCAAGAAAATGGCATTAGAAGAAGATAGCTCAGCAAAACTTCAAAACATTGCCAACAAATTATTGAACAGGCCATCATCTCCAAACTCATCAGCAAATAAATATCTCCCAAGAAACCCATTGGGTTCAAAAATATTAAAATGGATGTCTGATCAAAAGACCCATGTATTGACATTGATCAGATCCAATGGAAAAGTAAAGCACATATCAAGGGAACAAGCACTGGGCCTGGGTGTGGAAGATCTACAAGATCTCCTTGAGCTTGTACTATGCAGGGATGAGGATGATACAAGTTCCATGGATTTTGAATTGCAATTTAAAGGACAAATTAGGGAACTTCTAATGAGACAATAAAATCCAGAATAATGAAGGGTTTTGGCATCATCTGTTCCAGGGGGAGATTGTTGGGATTGAACCCTACAGAGGAACATATGATGTAAAGCCAAAACTAGTTCAGAATAGTGGATTCTACCTAACAGTGGTTTACATTAGACTTTCCCCTTGAAAGTGATTCTAACAACTGATGTCTTCTATCAACTGTTCCACTACAACAACTGTTGTCCACAACAACTGATGTCCTTCCAAAGACTATTGAAGACTAAGCACTGATGGTCAATCTACTACCTTGACTCAAGTGCTGCTGAAGACCAAAGCACTGCTAGGGCTGAAGCAGTGGTATGAAGAAACAGTAGTTCAACCTGTCTTTGTATTTTGTATTGTAATCAGCTGTTTGACAACAGTGCTTGTACTAGATCAGTGGTTGTAGGTTGTTAGATGTCACTTTCATGGTGACGTCAGCTTAGATGCTTCAGTGGTTTGATGTGCACTATAAATAGAACAGTTTGCACTGTTCTATTTAAGGAGTTTTCTCCTTCAATTCTATCATCTTGTACGATCAACCATGGAGCTCAAGCTGAGGGGGAGTTTTAGTATGTAAACATGCATGTAACCTTTTGATTATAATCATTCGACTCTAATGAGATTCACATGTTTACGAAAACTATTGTTCCTTTGATTGTGTTTACAAAGTTTGTTTTATTTCCGCTGCATTAGATCTCTGTTTTACATTCATTCATTGTTCAATTATAGCAAACAAACACAATCAATCCAAACTCATATCTTAACACTTTGCACTCATCTGTTCACCATTAAACCAACCCTTGATCCTATTAAACCTCTGTTGACTTACCAAACATCGTTTCAGACACAATTCAACATCAACATAATCTAAATCAAACTCAAACACTAAATAAGTAAAAGTAAAATGCAACAACATAGATTCATAAGATTTTATTCATGACATTAAAAGTCCAAAAATTACATAACATACTGAACAATTAAACTTTCAAATCTAACAATAACAGCAAGAATTGAGAAATTTTAGCTTTAACTCCATCGATTGCTGAACCTCTCGATGTATGTCCTTCAGCATCGCCATGAACTCCACGTCTCTATCATCGCACTCTATATTACTGACAACACAAAGCTCACGAACTGAAGTTAAAGGCATCCACATCAGATTTCTGGAAACCTGTTTTCTCGTGAACAGGCCAACTTGCAATCTATCAAAACATCTCTTCAGCTCTTGAAGAGTAGCCCTATCTTCATACACCTGTTCCTCAATTTGCCTGACAAAACGCTGCTTTAAATCGTCTGATTTTGCAGAAGTGTATGACGCCATTTCAATAAACTATATTACTCGACTTTCCTGAAAGTATGATATCTTAGTAGGAAAACGTGATGAAAAACAGGTGGAGTGTGTAACATTTCCATTTTTATCATATAAAAGTTATAGGTTGCTTAACCACTAGTAACTAGTTTTATTTTTAACCCATATAGACTATTTTTTGGTTGAAATGTCATACTAATTAATTGGCTTGTATATGTGTGACATTTCTATTTTCTATATTAAAATAAAGTATATAAAAACTTATATTATTAAACAGGTAAATTACAGGTAAACTGACCATTAGAAATATGAAGTACCTAAACGGGCCTAAGAACCGTTTAATAATTATAAAAATACATTATATTTGAACTTACTCTATTTTTAATGAAACATGGTTCAAAATGTAGATAAGATTATTCTCATTCTAATGACATATTCATTGTTTTATAAAACGTCATATTTTAGAAGTTATAAGCGCCAAATAAGTGAAGCAGTTAAATTAATTATACTATATATATATATTATTAAAATAATGTTTAACTTAAAATGAAAACTTACGTGTGCATGTAAGTTACTACAAATTAACAAAGTGAAGTAAATGATGGACACGTGCTCGAAGCCTTAAGAGTTAAGAATTCAAAACTTAGTGTATGTATATATAGATTGACATTCTAACATTACGAGCTGCACTTTCATTCTCCTCCTAGCCATATCCTTATCTTCTTATTTCATCCATTTTCTTTAGTTATTCACCCTTAAATCCTACAAAGCCCTACCCTGTTTTAAGTATTTTAACCCCTAATCACTGATCACCTATCCGATTGATTTAGGACCCACCAACGCATGTCAAGGCTCTGCCCGACTAAGTTTATTGGGGTTCTGTCTCGTGACGTAGGGATAAAGTTGAATTGGGTTACGATACTTAATGCAAGTGTCACACCCCCTTCTAAGGCGGAAGCATGAGGTGTGATCATGAAAGGTTCTCATTGCATACGAAAGGTAAACATACTACATGCTCGTAAAAATAACTTCAAATACCCATAACATTACGTTACTGAAAACATAGATTAAGTGTTTACATCACGAGACAGCATATTGTCTGAAAGTTTACAACTTTATTTAAGGATAAACATAAACAACATCCAGGAGCATGAGTAAGACCGCGCGCACATCCACTTTAGTTACCTAAAATACATGTGAGTTTTGGAAAACGTCAACATAATGTTGGTGTGAATTCATGCAGCTTTTTGTATTGAACGTTTGTATACTTTGTATGAAAACATGGTATGTATCTTGTATAATTCAAGTATTTATGTATGTTTCAAGTTGTTAATGGGTTGCAATGCCATTAACAAGTGACACGACACAGGAAGCATCCAAACCATAGGCATTTTTCTAGTTGTCGATTCACGACTGAGACACAAAAGCACTACTCGGTACTAGTTTTCACCAAGAGTGTGGCTGCCCGAAAACCCATTAGATCTAACCTTTTGTTCTGCGGTCTTAGTATGTACACGATTAATGGTGCTTATGGTACCCTATTCGTGACACGATTTCTCGTATCATTCCTTAGTCTTGTATCCATCATACCATAACTCATGTATTTTCCCCAAGTTTACAAGTATGTAAAAGTTTAAAAGTGGGGATATGTACTCATTTTTCTGTAAACATTTGTAACATGTATTTCACCCCCGAAGTTATAAAACTGAAAATAGTTTAAAGAAAAGGGGGAGCATGAACTCACAACTTTGCGTTCCTTGCGCCGTAAACTTCACCGGATTTGCTTATTTAGTGTCGTGACCTATACGTGTTTTATTAACGTTAGTCACTAGACTTGTATCGCACAAGTACAAGTCACCATTTTTATGTATGTGTTCTTGTGTTAAAAATAATTTATATTTTTAACTATGTATCTTACTTATATTATTTTCTCAACAACAAATATAAGTATCTTGTATTTTTCACCCGAATTATGTATCCTTGTTCAAAACTTCATTTCATGTTCATAACTTGTCCAAGTTATTTATTCTATCAAGTAATATATTTTCTTGTATTTGTCTAAGCATGTTGTATGTGTATTTTTGTATTTTTACTTCTTAGGAGTATTTAGTGTATTTTCAAGTCCTAATACACTATTACATGTAATACATACTACATACACTTAGCACAAACTTTGGTGATCAATAAATATATATTTTTTTTTCAAAAATATACATACTTAATATAAATTTTAATCTTGAAGAAATCATCATTTCTTAACACAAAAATTAGGGAAATCTTGGTACTATTTTTAGATACATTTTTAGGGAATAAGTTTCTCAAAAACTCATATTTTTCTAAGTGTCAAAGTTTATAGAAATTTTGACATAGCTTCCCCTAAAAATGAAGGTTTCATATGACAACTGGTTCTGTAATCATCGTATAATGTAAAACAATGTTGATTATCAATAAAACAATGTGCTTTGATGTTATTATATGTGTAATAGTGTTTGATGATTTTACAATTTGATTAGATTCCGATTTCAAGCTTTAATCGCTTGCTGGAAGGTTATACGCAAACTGGTGCGTAAACGCAATCAGTTTAACGCGACGTACACTCTGGAACTGTGACATAAGCCAAACATACCCTAAATGCCTTTACATAACTTATAAATAAGTTTCGAAGGATTCGGTATGGCAAAAACATGTTTGTGCGAACTTTAGAACTATTTACAACAAAACTGCGAAACCAACGTTGGTGAGCGCCCGGATAATATTTAAATTCCAAAAATATTCTGTTATGATTAAAATTTTATTTTTAATCAGGTTCGTGTTGAAAAATAAATTAAAACGCTTAAAACGTTATTTTTCAAGTTTAAGCACGTACCGCGTGTTACTGCGTGACACAGTGCTTCTACTGCAAAACACAGACAACACAGCCAGTCTTGGCAACTGAAATTTATTTCAGTAATATTTTGGTGAGTTTATTTTTATAGAATAATAAAAATAATTTAGAACGCCATAAACCGGGATTTAAACGCTAGATAAAATACCCGATATCCAGTTAAATACCTGTTTTTATCTAATTTACCAAACAAAATTACATTTAACCCCCCCCCCCTTCTCAAACTTACGGTCACCATAAGGGGACCCCACCATTATATTTTCCAAGATCTTACATGATTCACTTTGATATTTCTTGGATCCTTTTTGATATTATGCAGTCTTTACAAATCTTTCAAATCCTTATAAATCTTACAAGATCACTCAACACTCCACTCATCTCCTTCTCTCTCTCTCTCCCAACCGTCCACACCACCATCACTCCCATCTTCAAATCTTCAACCTTGTTCTTGAAGATCAAGCTCCATTACAATCTAGATTCAAGTTGGCGTGAAGATACAAAGGAGTTTCCAAGGTGCTTTCAAGTTATTTCAAGTTCCCTATCATCAAAATCTCATCCAACAACTTACTTGAATCTTGAAGGTATAAAATTTATGTTTAAATCATACACTTGATTCTTGGTTGTTCTTGATGATTGGAAGTTTCTCTTGAATCTTGGAATTTTTCACAAACTTGAAATCTAAAAAGAAATGGGTCTTGATACAAAATAAAAATGGTGATATGTATATGTGTATATATAACCGTGGGTGGAGTTCCTCTACAAAGTGTGTTTTTCCTACAAAGTGTAGGAAGTGATCTTGATCATTGGATGAGTGTGTTTGATGGTTGAGATCATTTTGGTGGCATTTTAGTAATATATGTTTCTTAAAAATAGGCTAATTTAATTGAATGGGGGTAGATGTGTCATTTAACTTGTTTTAAATAAGGAAATAATTGCCAATCATAAACCACCTCCATAATTGTCGCGATTTTCTCTCTCTCCTTCCCTCTCTCTAATCCCTCACATCCGGAAACACCAAATCATACCAAAAATAACGATAAATAAAATCTAGATCTGTTTATAGTATTGTGCTTTATTTATAAAACACAAAGTGACGAACTAGTGACTGACTGCTAAAACACAACGTCAAGAATTTGTTTATGGTAAAACACAATGTAATAAAACTAGTTACAATTACTGACTGCTAAAACACAACATAACGAATCAGTTACTGGCTGCTAAAACACAACGTGACGAATTAGTTACCGGATGTTAAAACACAACGTAGATGTGTTCATAGAAGTGTGTTTTAGTGATAAAACACAATGTGATGAACTAGATGAAATACAAATTTAATGTGAATATGTTGAAGCGATTGTATTATAATCATTAATTCGCATTTGAAATCAAAGAGATATTTAGTTTCCTTAAAATTCTCATTAGTTAGTTTGGGGTATAATAAATTCCATAATTAAAATAATTATCAAATTACTATCATGCCCTTTTGATAAAAATATCTAATAGCCACATGTCACAAGGATATGGCTTCCTACAATTTGTAGGAAAAGTTGGCTTTGTAGCTAACTCCTACCCATATAACCGTATACATACATATATATTTATGGGTGTATGAGTTTTGAGTTTGATTTCTTGATAAATACTTGTTTAAGTTGTTGCTTGTTCTTGAATGATAGTTAAAATGCAAGTGTTTGATGATCTATGCATGATATGATAAATGTTCAATTACATCAGCAAATAAACATGAACAAATTACATATTTGATGCATTTAAACTCATAGGAAATGTTGATGATATGATAGTATGCTTTAGACACTTGTACATGAGAATACATGTTGATTTAAAGCTCAATAAATGATAAAAAATGGTTATAGGATAAAAATGTTTTAGAACAGGTTATAAACACTAAAAATAACATTATTTGACATATTATAATGGCATGAAACTTTGACATAGGTTTGATAGCTTTGCATGTTGTACATATAGCTTAAAAAGTGGTAAAATATGTGAAATTTGCAGGATTTATGTGCTTTATGTGAGACCTGCACTATCATGAGTATAACCACTATTTTATTCAATAAATAACCTGGGTTATGTTAAAGTATCAAGTCGTTTCGATTTGTGATGGTTAGGGTAACGTTTGATGCAAAACTATGCGGTAAAACGGTTAAAAATCGGCTTTTCGGAGGATTTTTATAAAACTGTTTTAGATCAGTAAGTAAACTGATATTTTTGATATAAAAATAAGTATTTTAACTTATATTAAGTTTACTTGGTGTTTGGTTAGTCATACGTGACTTCCGACGCCCAAAAATGTTACCGAAGCGCTAAAATAAGTGTTTTTCGACATACACTATAATGAGTTGTTCATGGGTAAATTTTATGTGTTACAATGTGCTATGTGTTTTACAATATGTGTATGATGATGTGTTAGTGTTGACAAGATTATGTGTATTACGATAATTATTTTATGTTACATTTGAGTATATATTACGACGCGAAAACCGTAGATATATTGCTTATGACATGATGAGGGTCACCAATAAAATCGTTCAAGTCGCAAAGTTTTTGATATATATATGTACTCATATATATATAAATACACCAATATAATAAAAAATAATAACTTTTCGAGAAATCTCAAAGTTATGTGAAAATTCTAAGTATCGGAGAAACTTCAGTATTTTTGTGAGTTTTGATTATTAAATCGTTCTTATTTAATTTAGGACGAATAAACAATTTGAGGGATTGTGTTAACATATAAAAACGCACCCAAAGGTGAGTACATAGATCCCCTCTTTTACATGTTTTGTGGTAACTATGTGAGTACATAGTTCCCCTATTTTACTGTTTTCGATTGTTTTGGGGTGATTCATATGTATCAAAACGATTTCGATATTTTAATGATGATTTCAAAAACGATTAAGATGGTTTATACTAAATTAATAATGATTTCGACAATGTGAACGAACTTGGTGGTTGTAGTTACATAACGAATGACATTCATTAATTTTGGCCGAACCGGCCAGTATTAGGTTATGGTACCATAGGATCTAACAAATCCCGTTATCAGACTGCACCCATGGTTATGTGTGGGTTATGTGGGTAACGACTGAACCTGTTGATTGTTAACTTACCCTTTGGTGGTTTGTTAATACGAGTTGAACGGTGGACGAGTTACGAAGGTTTGAATGTTATAAACGAGACGACCAAAAGTAGTTTTCACAATTAAAACTAGAACGGTTTGAACGAGAACGATATTAAATGATTGAACGATTTTGAATGATTGAACGAGAACGATTTGAAATGATGTCACACAAACGAAGTTTACAAAACGACATAAGCCATACGAGTTTTCTTTTACGAGAACGATTTACGATTTGGTTACTTAAACAAATGCTTTTGAGTTAAGATTCATGGCATCGAGGTTTTATAAACTATAACCAATATGTTTTGACTTGGTTATTCATTTTTACAATACAAATGGTTTACAAAACAAGGTTTTCTAATATCGATTAACGAGGTTGTACAAGTTATTTAAACAAATAAACGAGCCATGAATCTGACACTCACACAAAACCTATGTGCTCTCCAGCATTTCTTTGCTGACTTTGTTTTTACATATGTTTCAGGTGATGTTGCTTGATGTTGATTGCTAGGATGCATGAGTCACATAGGATCTGGATGAGGCCTTAGTGACATAATAACAACGATAGTCGTTATATAACTTTCTTGTTTCATGCTAAAACAATGTAAATTACTTAATGAATAAATAAAACGAAACTCTTTTGTATCCATGGTTGTGAAACGATAATTCTGTTACAACACTCCCCGACGTTTCCGCCACGATTTGTTGTTTTACGTGGTCGGGGTGTGACATTTCCCATGTTTTCAAAACATGTGTTTATTTTCTTTTAAATCATCATCAAACTTCAACAACTCATTCAACACTTACCGAGTGTTAAAATCAAGTAAATTACACTATATCATGAACTTGAAGTTTTTGTAAAAACTTGTAGTAACTTACCATGTTATTTAGTAGGTTTAGTTACCCTTTAAAACATGGTTGTTTGTTCGTAAATCTCATTCTTGAAGGATTTGGTCATTTACAACTTGTAAAATGATTTTTCTAAAAATATTTCTTTTCGTTTCATAAGTATTTATACACTTGTTTTTCTACTAAAAATAGTGTAGGTTTAAGTAAAAGCCACGATCTTTCAAAAATCATATTTTGAACTTGGTTTTCTTGGAAAATCATTTATAAATCTTGGATTTACAGGATTATTATCTTACTTTGTTTATTACTTTTTCAAGAAATCATCTTGTTTTCAAGTTCATGTTTAATCTAGAAGATGATCATCTTGTATAAACACATAATCATCTCCTAACTTGCTAAATCATGCTTTTAATCATAATCTAGCAAGTTCCATGTAATGATCAACATCAATATCTCTAGTAATCAACAAGCAAATATCATCCATATGCTAAACAACCTCATTTCAACAAGATTTCATCTTATGTTAGCTTTATGTTTCAAGATTCAAGTGTATGTTCTTTAGTGTTCTTGTTGTTTCAACATAGTATATCTTTTATCCACTAAAAATATGAAGTAACAAGAGTTACAAGAAGCTTACTACTAGCTTGAAGCTAGGGAAGAACACTGGGGAAAAAGAAGTGGATAAAAGCTTGCAAATGTGGTCCTTGAAATTCCAAGACCACTAAGCTTGCTTGAAGACCTGGAATTGGATGAACTTGAGTTGAAGATGGTGGTGGTGTTGATGGTGATCTCGGCCGAAGTGGGGGGAACAAGGGAGGAGAGTTGTGGTGTGAAGATGAATGAGAAAGATGATGTTTCTTATATCCAAGTTTTGTGTAATGACCAATGTATCATATGCTCCTAATAGTACAAACAAATCCCTTACACAATCTTGGAAGATTTAAGTGTATCATATAAGATCAAGTAGGGATCTTAGTGGGGGCCCACATGTGACCGTCCACATGTAATGGGGGGGGGGGGGTTAAATGTAATTTTGAATGGTAATAGTAGGTAAATAATTGAAGGTTAAGTGTAATGCCTAGTGTTTTTAGTGTGGAATGCTTCATGTAGTATGTTAAAGCGTTCGGGAACCATAACTAGCTCAGAAAAATAAAAACAATGCTTTTAGCAATATTTTGGTCTTCCGGGTAATGTCCGGTTGTTCGGTTAAATACCGGTTCGTTAAAGTGCTAAATCGCACCGTTTAGTGTCCTTTAAGTATCCTTTTGTGATACTTTCTATTCCCGACACTTAGGAAGGTATTCTGGATCAATTTGTCATATTTTTACATGCTACAATCTTGTTATAATGCTGAATTTTGCTTAACTATGTAAAATTCAGCATTTAAAGTGTGTTTCGGGTGCTTTTTAGTGCGTATTTTAGCTTCCGGAAAGTCTATATGTTAACCCTTGTATGTACTCTTGGGTTTTAATGTATTCTTGGCGTTGGACCTACACCTAGGCCCCAATTCTTTTGTCTGACTGCTTTCTGCAGAATTATCGACACAATGTGTCTTACCGGTGAGTTTACTAGTATTTCTGACGCAACGCTATCATAAAGTAATTCTTGTAGTATAAAACATGCATGAATTCACTTGTATAGTATGTAATCTGACAATGTTGACATTTAAGTACATAACTGCATTCATTAAATAACAATTAAAGTGTACGAAAATTACCGGTTTGGTGCCAGTTGTCACAGTCTCCCCCCGTTAAAAGAATTTCGTCCCGAAATTCAGGCTGAACTAGCTCTCGCAGGAGTCTTCTTGAACAGGTGGGGGTACTTTTCTTTAAACTGGTCTTCACATTCCCACGTGTACACGGGTTCGTGGTTAGAGTTCCAACGTACTTTGACGAGTTTCACACTGCTCCTCCTGGTCTTGTTGACTTTCCAGTCGGTAACCTCAACGGGTTGTTCTGTAAATCGGAGGGGGTCATCAATATGTACTTCATCCGCAGGGATGATCACGTTTTCTTGTGTTGGACTATTCTTGAGGTTGGATACATGTAACGTATCATGTACTCCATTAAGTTCTTTCAGTAATTCTAACTTGTATGCCACGGTACCAATTCTTTCCAAAATATTGAATGGTCTGATGTATCGGGGATTCAGCTTCCCACGTTTTCCCGAATCTCACTACGCCCTTCCAAGGTGAGACCTTTAACAACACTTTGTCTCCCACCTCGAATTCTAATGGTTTTCGTCTTCGATCAACGTAGCTCTTTTGTCGATCTCGAGCCGCCTTAATGCGCTCTCGGATCTGCATAATCTTGTCGGTTGTCTCTTGTACAAGTTCAGGACCAACCATACGTTTATCTCCAGCGTCAGCCCAATATAAGGGCGAGCGGCACTTGCGGCCATACAAAGCTTCGAACGGTGCGGCTTTTATACTTGTATGATAACTGTTATTGTAGGAAAACTCAACTAAGGGTAGATGAGTATCCCAGCTGCCGCCTAAGTCCATAACACATGCATGAAGCATATCTTCCAGCGTTTGTATGGTTCGTTCACTCTGACCGTCTGTTTGCGGATGGAAGGCTGTGCTTAGACCTAGCTGAGATCCAAAGGCTTCCTGAAAGGATTGCCAGATTCTTGAGACAACGCGTCCATCTCTGTCTGAAATAATTGAGATAGGCACTCCATGACGTGCCACGATTTCTTTCAGGTATAGCTCAGCGAGCTTTTCAGTGTTATCTTTCTCTCGGATCGGTAGGAAGTGCGCAGACTTTGTTAACCGATCGACTATTACCCATATCATATCATGCCCTCTTGGGGTCTTGGGTAA